>BPLR01007371.1:0-76368 GCA_021605095.1 Caerostris extrusa
TGTGTTTATTCGCTGTCAAAAAAAATACTTGCTAGTTCCTGTTCTAACATGTGCAATTATAATAGCGTAACGAATATGCAGTTCTGTACATTATAATTTTCCTTTAGCAATGAAGGAAAAAAAGTTATCGAACATACGCATCAAAACTTAGACTTCTTCATTATGGTCAGATATATGATATACTTGGTTAAGAACCTGTGATATCCAATTTGTTTATCACGCGAAACTACCATTACATTTTATTGCTACTAATTTGAATAAAAAAATTTTGCCAGCCAATCCTTACAGTAGCAATTCTGAACAAAAATACCGCCAATTGGCGAACATAAATAAAGTCAAGTCAAGTCAACAAAATGGCATTTTTTAAAGGTTAATTATTTCCTGTTTGATATTTATTTCAATTAACAATATTTAGAAGTTGAATAATTTTTTTGTCAGCTAGTACAAAATACCGCCAATTGGTGAATATAAATCGGAAAGTCAGTAAACTGCATTTTTTTAAAAAGTTCATTGTTTCCTAAGGATATTTATAAGTTTAATTTTTAAGTTAACCTTAAGTTAATCTAAGATACCTAAGGTTAATTTTTAATTGTTTGATATTTATTTCAATTATCAATACTTAAAAGTTGATTAATTTTTTTTGTCAGCCAGTAGCAATTAAATAGCAATTCTTAACAAAATACCGCCAATTGGCGAACATAAATAAAGTGAACTCAAGTCAAAGTCAAAATGGCTTCTTTTTTAAAAAAGATTAATTATTTCCCTATTTGATATATATTTCAATTAATAATACTTAGAAGATTGATTAATTTTTTTTTTTTTTTTTTTTTTTTTTTTTTTTGTCAGCCAGTAGTAATTACAAAGCAATTCTTAACAAAATATCGCCAATTGACGAACATAAATAAAGTCAAATCAAATAAAAAATGGCATTTTTTAAAAAAAGGTTAATTTTTTCATATTTAATATTTATTTCAATTAACAACACTTAGAAGTTGATTAAAAAATTTTTTTGTCAGCCAGTAGCAATTACAGTAACAATTCTTAACAAAATACCGCAGCGGTCTGAGGGGCAATTGGCAAGTCTCGGGCCTTTCGTACGACAGGGCTTCACGTTCGAATCCCTAGCGGTGTCATGTAATGGATAATAATAATAATTAAAATATTTTGATTTAAAAACTGTAATTTTTATTATAAATCATTTGCTTTTTAATATATCAATATTTATGACAATCTTCTCCATAGACGCAACAGTCTCATGGTGGACCACGGCCGTCTGCCTCCTGACAGATTTCGAGGTAGGAATTGTTTTTTTTTATCGGCCTTACGTCCAGCAGTCATATTAGACCGGGACCTACCGCTTAAAGAGGATTCCGAAACACCGCAAACATCCATGGCACATCCGAAATTCGAACCCGAAATCTGTGGTACCGAGTACCAGAGCGCTAGCCATTCGGACATCAGGCCCCACTTGAGAAATATTTGAACTCCAAATCTTATTCTTAAAATGAACAAGAACGAAAGACAAATAAATAATTTTCCTAGTTTCGTAATACAATATTTGTGATCCTGTTGCACCTTAATGTTTAGCAATCTCGGGTATGCTCAATTAGAAATTCTTGTACCTACGTCGGGTAAAGGCACGATAAATCTCATAAATCTGAGGATTTTTCATCTGATTCGAGGAGGAAAGATGAAAAATGCCGTCTGATGTCGTCCATGAACGTGTTCCTCAAATTGTAGGGGTATCAGAGGGGCAGACGTTGGCCTGTCACGATGGGATTTCCCAGAAATAATCAATAAGTTTCATGGGCTGACTCATTCCAACTTGCGATCGCGCCAAATTGGGCTTAAAGTTGAAAAACATTTCGTGGTACATTTGGGTAATATTGTATCAGTAAAGAATGACATCAATAATTCGACATTAGAAGATACTGCAAATGACTCTGTATAATTTAGAGACATATTTTAATGCAAAATCGATTATAGTGCGATATTAGATACACAAAATACACCACATGTGTAATAAAACACTAATACATTAAATTAAATGATTAACGCCATTGTATGAAATAAGGAAAGTACCTATATTTTGCCTGCGACCTGGGGGGCCAAGTAACTAGAGCTCTGGTATCACAGGTTTGAGGTTCGAATCCTGGCGGTGGCATGGATGTTAGTGAGTGGTTCGGAATCCACGTTAAACTGTAGGTCCCGGTCTGTTTAGCCTTCGTATGCACAAGATGATCGTAGAGCGTCAAACCAAACCTATATTTTGCCATTCACATGTAATCTATTTTTAATAAGAATCAAATTAATATTGACTATACTTCTTGTTATAAAAGTGGGAGAAACAATATTGTTAAATAATAGTTTAACAATATTGTTTCTCAAGATAGTTTAACAATATTGTTTCTCATAATTTCTCAAGATATAATAGCCACTGTGATAGACTAAATAAGCTCTCGTCACATATATGTAGTTCGCTATAATCTAAACTTCTTATGTTAAGGCGGCCTCATGGCCAATTATCTAGACTGTGGCCTTTCGTACCACAGGCTTCAGGTTCGAATCTGGTGGTGGCATGGATGTTTTGTTAGTGGTTTGGAATGCTACGTTAAACTGTAGGTCCCGGTCCAATTAGCCTAAAGTGTGCAAAAATGACTGTAAAGCAATAAACCAAACCCTAGCAGCTAAAGATTATACTTAGCCTTTTAGCATAATTGTATGCATAAACTTTCTGATAATAAATTTTCAAAGATTTAAATTCGTTATTTAAATGCCAAAATTAAAATTCGCCAAAACAACTTCTTTGTTTTTAATTGCATGTAAAAAACAAATTAATCATAGAAAAAATGTGAAAATCAAGTGTAAGTGAGCAATAAAATTAATTTCTGTATTTTATGATTCTTAAATTAATCTTTATCGTATATTTAATTTACATAATTCATTTAAAAAGCTTTACATTTATTTAAATATATCTAAAAAAAAAAAGTGTGAAAATTTTTCAAAATAATTTTTAATAAATAGTAATTTTTCAGTTTTAAATTTTCAATAATAATAATAAAAATTATTTATTATTTTTATTATAAATAATATTAATAATAAAAATAACAAATATTTTATATATATAAATGATAATAAATAATTTATAAAATGATATTATGGCTGAAAAAAATAAAAAAATAAAAATTCTCTTTTTATTTTTATATACTGTTTTATTCGATAGTTATTATTATATAATCGAAAATTAGTATAATAAATAAATATATATATATATTTTCTATATTTATTTATTATACTATTTATATGATATTTTTTTCAGATTTCTTAAAAATATATTATTTCTTAAAAAAAAATCTGAAAAAAAAAAATATTAAATTATGCCTGATTACATATATTTTCGAATGCACGTTATCTTATTGTAATTACATTTATCTTTAAAAAAAAAAAGTGTGAAAATTTGTCAAAAATAATTTTATAATAAATATATAAAAAATAATATTTTTTCCAATTGTAAATTTTCAATAATAATAATAATTATTATTTACTGTTTTTATTATAAATAATATTAATAGTAAAAATAATAAATAATTTATATAAATAATTAATGATAAATAATTTATAAAATAATACTTTTGGCTGAAAAAAAAAAAAAAAATTAAAATTTCTTTTTATTTTTATATCGTCATATACCATTGCTTAAAAAATAATCTGAAAAAAAAAAATCGAATTAATCAAATTAAAAATATTTTCAATAAGCGGTGAATCAAAAACCCGAGTTTCACGTTATCGCCAAGCAGAGGCGATCCATTCAAAATCTCGCCAATTGTGAATGGCGGTTGGCGCGTTTCTCAAATTGCGCAATATGGCAAACCTCGGCTTCGGATGAAAGGGAAAGGCGCATGCGACCGGATATCTACAGCTGTCACTCTCTAACTCGCTGCATTGTGAGCTGTGTTTTCATTTGTTGTAGTGACTTTGTGTGTGGCAGGCTCCACCAAGTTAAACCCCGACTCGCCATGGACCAGAATGCGGTCATTAGACCGAAGCCGACTTTGGCTGTGAAAATGATGAATGCCGTCATATGGAGGCGTCCGCAGTACCGTAGAGAATTCTACCCATGGAGTACTGACAATACTGAATATGGGCTACAAGAAACGGGTGCCTCCGGTTGATAATGAGTTACTGTATCTATCGGCGGCTACTTTGGCTGAAAAAATACGCAAAGCAGAGGTGTCCAGTGAAGAAGTCGTGAAAGCCTACATCCAACGTATCGACGAGGTGAACGGGCTGATCAATGCCGTTGTGGGCAGTCGGTACGCCGAAGCCCTGGACGAAGCCCGTTTCGCTGACCAGTTAGTCCGGTCAGGAACACTGACATTAGCCGAGATGGCCGAACAACTACCTCTGCTAGGTGTTCCATTCACAGCCAAAGAAGCCATTCTCATCAAAGGTTTGCCGAGTACATGCGGTTTGGTATGCCGCAAAGGAATGATAGCCGATGAAGACAGCGAACCTGTCCAGAGGTTACGAGCTTGTGGGGCCATTCCGTTAGCTTTGACCAACACCAGCGAGATCTGCATGTGGTGGGAGACCTACAACAAACTTCATGGAAGGACAAACAACCCTTACGATACAACGCGGACAGTGGGAGGAAGTAGTGGTGAGTTCAAATAAATATATTGTTCATTATAAGTTGCGTCCAGATCTGAAAGTGAAGATTACGAATACAGCTTATCTTGATTTTAAATGCAACTCTAAGCACCTATTCTCTTGCTTTTATTTACATCATCTGTGATGTTTTAGCGAATACCCGTTTGTTCCCGTGCACTGCAGTTTAACACTTAAAGTGCCCTACATTTTTTATGCTATGAACCTATGTTTGGTAAAAGGAAGAGCAATGTTTCGCGAATAACGGAAGTCGGCAGAACATGTTCCGATAATTGTGTGTTGTTCCAAGAGGTTTTTGTGTTTTGTTACGCAACGTATTCGATCTTGGGTGTGAATGAGGCTTTTCGTGAATCGAGATAACGCATAAAATCTTTCCGAAGAGAATCTTTCCAGATCCGATTGCATCCGAAATTTACTCCATTTGTAGGGCTAAAAAAATCTCTGCTTGGAGCGTGTATCCCTATGTGTACTATTATATTTTGAATGAGTTCATACTCTGCTTACTTTTTTCAATAGTTTTGGCATCGACGACTGGTCCCTAATTGTACTGAATTTAAGTTTAATTTCTTTTTTTATTTTACTTTTATTATTAGTATTTTTAATCTTTTTTTTTTTTTTTTTTTAGTACCGTTTAACTTGAATTTTTTAAACTTTATCTTGTATTTCTACTAACGTTAATCAAGCAGCCAAATAAAATTTAAAGCATATCTATGAATTAAGATGAGGAGGTTTAAGGGGTATTTCCCCCTGTTGGTACTCCGTAATCGGTATGCCAGTTGCCACAGAACCACTAGTGGTGGAAAAAGTTAGTGTCGGCAAGAGTGAAATAGCATGGCCGCGAGTGGCTATGAGTGTAAGAATAAGTGGTTTAATTTGATTATATTTGTATAAGCGAGTCCCAAATATACAGTCCACTGTGTACTAAAGTGCGAGGACAGCAGGCAACTGCATTAGAAATGTATAGCGGGAAACTGCATTAGAAAAACAATTTGATATTTTAAAATTCGAATTATTAGCTCATTACTTTCATATAAAAACCAGTTTAATTATCTGACTTTTTCAAAACTTTCAATATATCAACTTTATGGACGCATCAATATTGTGTATAGTAGATTTTTAAAAACTCTTTTACACTATTTGAACTCTGTTCAAATTTATTGAAAATCAACAAAAAAAATGTAATTTTCGTTTAATTTCTTTCCTGTACAGGTGGCGAGGCGGCGTTGATCGCTGCAGCAGGATCCGTCATCGGAGTGGGCACAGACCTGGGTGGCAGCATCCGGTTGCCAGCCTTCTTCACGGGCATATTTGGACACAAGCCAACCCAAGGTGAGTATGGAAGTGGAAGGTACGTTGTAGCACTATCCTCTTGGTATCATTTTATGCGGATTCCTTTATCTGATTAATAAATGAGTAAAGGTAATATTATCAAATCCGAAATGACTTATTTCGGTTCAATCACATTTTCAGACATTTCTGAAAATTTAAGACTTCTACATATTCTAAAAAAAAAAAAAAAACCTTTTTCTATTTTACTATGTTCGTTATCAGCTTTGTTATGTAGAAAAAAACTTTAATAGTCAAATTAAGTTTTATTTTTTTTTTTTTTTAATCTTTGTTAGATTTTTTTAATTTTTTATCGAATGAAATTCCTTGCAAATAGAGCACTTCTGACGAATAGTAGAGAAGGTGGTGCATAAATTTTGATTCCTATGATCCTTTTTATCATTAGAATGGATGGAAATGAATAAAAAAAAAAAATTTAAGGTCAATCCAGTTCTCAAAATGTACAAGAAACTTTAAATATAAGTTTCTTCCTTTCTGCAGGACTGGTCCAATGTCGTAAAACACAATTTTCCCTTTATGAAGAGGATATATATGAATTCCCTTCTTTGGATATACAATATTTTATTAAGTTTTGTAAATTGAAAGATTGCCAATCGAATAAACTTCTCAAAGACTATCAACTGCCAAAAATAAGGATGAAGAACTTGCATAACACATGACTACGCGTAAAATGCATATTTTTTATTTTTACTACCCCCTCGATTGGCTTGTATACTCTAAACAGCAAATGTATTACTATTGTATGGAGGATATATGATAAACATGAATCCATCTACCTCTACTAAATATCCGAAGTTAATGATTTTTCTACTTTGTTTAGAGTTTTCCTCTGAAAATGTTTATCCTCTCTGATTCTTATTCTCTGAAAATATCTTATCTGTCTATAAATTCTCAATAACGTTAATACGCTTATTAACGTTTACACCCAATATGCAATCATGTTAATTGGAATTGGAGAAATCTGAAATTGTACATCGTACCCGGATTTTGATAATTTATCTTTTACGAACGCGTCAAGTCAGTCATCAGTGCGGTTGAGAAAAGGCGGGTTTGTGTCGGGAGATAAAAACTATTTATAAATCTTTTTCATGTGGTCATAATTTATTTTTAGTTTGAATTTCCGTTTCTTTCATTCATTCAATTCATTGAAAAGATAAATTACGTAGTGCTAAATCTTACGATGTTATTTCAATGCTTTAACTTTTCAAATAATTGGCTATTTTCCAGCATTACGTCATTTAGGCATTGTTTGATTGAATGGATTATGATGAATTTCCTTATTTAACTAATCTTCCTTTTGAAAAGAATTTTTCAAAGCAAAGAATTTTTTCAAAGAATGATATTAGTTAAATAAGGAAATTCGTATTTTAGTTTTTAAAATCACTCTTCCGCCTATTAACCCATTTAGTCTAGAGTCTTGGTATAGAAACTGCTTGTCATGCAAAATTTATTTTTAATGTTAATAAATTTTGAATCCCTACCAAATCTTAAGCTGTTTTCCGGGGGTTCATACTTTCAGAAGGGGCAAGCCACACAATAATATATCTGCATTTATCTGTAATAAACTAGCACGTTGACAATATTTTAATCTGTAATAAAATAGAAAATATTTAATTCTGACATTTTTAATTTTTTAATATTTTTTTTATATATTAAAGCTGCGATTTTAATTTTCAAAATCGGGAAATTTTAATCTTTAATAAAAAAAAAATATTTTAAGCATTTTAATAAGGGCCTGGGTTGATCCCTGCTATACTTCATGTAAACAATACACTTTCAGTAATAATGTTCTTACAAGATGTCATTCTGTCCACTTTTAAGTATATCGATCGTTCCAGTATTATTAAATATTAATCTTTCTATAACCTTAACTAAGATCAACTAAAGGTATATCAACTTTCATGGAATTATCTTAAAAATATTAATTCCAAGAAAATGAAGTACAGAAATCGCAATTGTAAATTTCTTAAAAGATGTTGTTATACAATGTATGCAATTATAATTCCTTAGAATCAAAGAATATTCATAAGTACTGCTTATTAGATATTAAAACTACGTTGTAGTAATATAACCTTAATATTATATTGACTTCATTGTCCCAAATAACACACCGATCAAAACTTGAAATCTGCTTTGTGTTTGTGTGCAGGAATCGTCCCTCGTGGTGGTCAATTCCCGCCTGCTCTTGACGAAATCGCCCCCTACGTTGCAGTGGGTCCCATGACCCGCTATGCTACTGACCTCAAACTGATGCTGTCCGCTTTCATCGGCAAAGAAGCGACGCAGCAGCTGCGTCTCTTTGCTCCAGTAAGTATGCTTTCAAGTATTTCTTTTTGTGGGAATGATCTTTATTTTGAATAATCAATTAATCCCTACCCAGATTTTTTTTTTTGTCAAAAGATCATGGAATTAAATTAATATTACTTTTCATAAGAATAGTAAATAAAATGGTAATCCCTTTTACACATGTAATGTGTTCCACAGAAACGGCACGTAATATAGTTTAAGGCCCTTTTCCACTTTTTCAAATACATATTAAGCGCTTTTTGAAAAGGCAGATTGATATTAAAAATAGAACTTTAAGAATTTGTTGACAACAAAAACGCTCTTTTTATATAGTTATCCTTTATTTCTGTAGTTTATTGTTATTTATTGGAGATCATTCTCGAAATGAATCTTCTATTATATTAGTAACTATTGATGATATCAAGAATTTATTCGGATTATATTGCCTCATTAATTGCATTTCCTAGATTTTTTTTTCCTAACATACAGAGACTTTTAAATTTGCCTTCTAAACCTATTTCGTATCCTGGCTGTGACATGGTTGTTCATTAGTGGTTCTGAATCCACGTTGAACTGTAGGTCCTGGACTAATTAGCCTAAAATGTGCACAATGACCTGCAGAGCGACAAACCAAACAAAATCTAAACCCATTTGCGTTTTTTTTTTTTTTTGTTTCTTATCCCACTTGGTCGACAGCAACATGTAGACCAAGTCCATGAACCTGTGACGAGTCGGGGTAAAAGATTAAAATGCAGCTTCATTTTTTTTCTTTGGGTGCCCATGTCTTTGAGCTGCAAGGTCAAAGAGAAGTTTGACTTTACCCCACCCTGTTATATTACAGAGCACTGACTGCCCATTTTAGTAGTCGTTTACAACATACATGGGCTGCAGTGAAGACTATTGTAACCCAGGTCCATACGGGGATGTTTTTATTTCATTAATACTCCTTATTGAAGAGGACTTATTACCACTGGCAAAAGTAACTTTTAACATAAAATTTACGTTGCTGGCTTTAAGATAGCATATAAGCTCCGTATACTATGTTCGAATAACGTCGGAGATGGTTAAAACAGTATGTATATTTTAATAATTCTGTAGTTTCTTGATAATGTTAATATAAGATATTTTACACATTCAAGTAAGTATCCCTCATGTACAATTTCTAATTTTTATTTATTTAAAAACTACATACTATAAATATAGTTGTAACCAACCAGGATTTTTTCAGGTTGATATACGTTCCATAAAAGTGTATTACATGCTGGACGATGGAGGATCTCCAGGATCTTCTCCCGTTTCCCAAGAGATTAAGGACGGCATCAAAAGAGTAAGTGCAATTGAATTTACGAAATCAAGTGAAACCCCTGAATATGAATATGGATTTCATATTTAGGGAATTTTATATGAAATAATAATTAATAGAACAAAATATTTTAATAATTTTATGGAACATAAAATTCAAATTAGATCTCAATATTTGATTTAAACATTTCTTTTCCGTGCATTCTTTTTTTTTTTCTTTGTAATTAAGAAATTAAACTTATCTTTAATGTTTTGCATCTGAAAGTTATTTTGCATATTAGTATTTTATAAAGTTAAATATTGCAGCAGATTTCAAATTTTCTTATTCTCTTGTAAGAGGAATTTTTCAGTTATTAAATTAAGAAATTAATATTTATAAGATTTGAACTTGAAAACGTAAAATTCGTGGTGTGACTTAGAATGAATTCATATCTGATTTATTCGAAATATTCTTACAGGAATTAGAAACGCTCGAATAAACCAACATTTATTCAATTGATAAAATTCAATAGAAAACTTGTTACTATAATGTGTCTGAGTATCTATTATATATGCTTCAATTTTTATCCCATTCTAGAGAAACTTAATACTTTAAAACAAATTCTTATTTTATTGATAACTGAAATAGTCGCCAAAATGCGGAGAGTTGCATATTCCTATTGAAATTTAAAAAGGTTCTTCTATTCTTGAATTATTGATCCACTACCGATTCTGGTATGAAATTGAAATTGCACTTTGAATCATCCATTAAATAAGATTCCTACTATACTATTAATCTAAGCCTGATGGCCAATGGCTAGCGTTTTGTCCGTTGGTACAGCAGGCTTCCGGTTCGAATCTTGGCGGTGGCATAGATGTGAGTGGTTCGGAATACACATAATTAAACTGTAGGTCCCGGTCTAATTAGCTCAAAGTATGCACAAAATAAACGTGGAGCGACAAAGCATATCAATAAAAGAAACCTACTTTTAATCTTTTTATCCATACGTTATGATGATTCTTGATGAATATAACAGGCAATTCCTTTTAACCTTTCACTTTTTTTCAAATTGTTAACGTTAATATGCCAAACTATTAGTTATGGTACACAAAATCGTTCTAAAATTAACTTACTAATAAATGAACTAATGTTTTTTTAGGTCGCCAGCATTTTGTCCATGGAAGGTTTGACCGTTCAAGAAATCAATTTAAAGTACATGAAGCTGGGCTTTCTCATTTGGTGTGCTTATCTGTCCACCGTCAAAGAACAGCGTATATCGAACATCATGAAGGGAGAAGTGAAAAAGGACCCTGATGGTGCACATCGTGAAATGTGGAAGTGGCTGTCTGGAAAATCTGAGCACACCTTCCCTGTCATCCTGAACGCTTGTGCCCAAGACCATCTAGCTCCTCTCATGCGAAAACCTCTAGACTTCTTCATTCAATGTGGTGACAGACTTAAAGCTGAGCTGCTCAGTTTGTTGGAGTCTGAACCAGCTGTCTTCCTGTATCCAACATTCCCGCATGTGGCGGCACACCATGGACAGATACTCGCCAATCCTTTCAATGCCAACTACAGTGTGGTTTTCAATGCCATGAGTCTACCTGCCACCCAGTGTCCTCTGGGCTACGGTTCTAATAGTATGCCCTTTGGGGTTCAAATAGTCACGGCTCCAGGCAATGACAGATTATCAATTGGTTTGGCAGAACATCTGGAAGAAAAACTTGGTGGATGGACACCACCCTGACATGCCGAATTTCGGTCCAAACTAAGTTTTAAACTCTGAACAAGTTTTGACCACGATGCCATTCCTAATATTATTGACTGAACGAAATTTATTGATGGATATAATGAAATGCAAACTTTTTAAAAGCCTTTTCAATTACTTCCAAGAAGTATTGAAGTTATTGGGCATCGCCATTCTTATGCGTGCCATTGATACCAAGGATTTTGTGTGTTGGACTAATGAGAATGTTACTTTATGTAAATTACCTCTGTATATGTATGTATAAGATAAAATCTTATGATTTCTATTGGGATTTATAACTAGTTGATGACAAAATATAAAAATTGGTTATAAGCTTAAATTTTTTTAATCGTTTCATGACGTATAAGCATAGCTTTAATTGTATAAAACTCTTCAATTTGTTTTTAGGAAAAAATTTTACTTTTTTATTTCAAATAAATTCAATACTGTTGAGGCAATTAATATTTATTTGCCAAAAAATTAAGTACAATCATATGAACTTATAGTACGTTTACTAGTTGTAAAAGATTTAGTTGTTTTTATTTTTACATATTTTATCTTTGTCCACGTTTTGTATATTTATGAATGTGATAGAATAAAGAGTTCCTATTCGTTATTGCATCATTTGTTTTCATTTTTAACTACAGCAGTCGTTTCGTTCGCTATCAATTATTACTTGACTATTTCAAAATTATTTAATTTTTATCCTGATAATTTAGCGAATTGCATTTAAAATAGTTGTCCTCTTTGGAGACCCCTGGTGTAGATTATTCGAACTAGGACCCTCAAGCTTCATGAATTCGACTCAATCAGTAGAGGTATTAGCTCAATGCTTTTACTTTATCTTAAAAACAGCAAATATTTTTCTTTACTGGTGAGGGTAAACACAAACGCTGTTGTATATAATCTAGAACTTGTATAGAATATAATTATCCAAACTAACGACCTGCATATTTTTCATTGATATTTGGTTATAGTTCATATGAATTTTTATCAACTAATTAATTCAAATGCAATTTTATTTAGTTTTTTTTAACTTAAGATAAACTAAACATTATTTTAAAATTTACAAATAAAAATATGAAAATTAAGCGTATGTCAATTCTAAGTAAAAATAGTTTCACGTGAGCAAAAATAGTCTCTATTTCCTTATATTTTCAATCTAATACCTACTAATTTTTCGTTGTTTGAATGTAAATATGTATAGAGATATAAAATTGCTTCATTTTCGGTGTATGTTTCTTCTATGTTATGATTAAAGTTTTTAAGTTTTAGAAATAGTTACTTGCCCACTTTACGCAGCTATCTTGCATTAAAAACCAAAAGCTTTGAATATCTCTTATCTAAATGAAAGGTGCCATTTTATTAAAATTTTAAGACAATTTTATACTGTATTACAATTGTTGAAGTTTCTTTGAGTAAAATTTGCTTTATTTCTACATTTTAGAGAATGATTGAAAATCTCGCAAAACAAATTTTTACCATTTCCGTTTTTTAGATGCATTATTAGCTTTGGTAACGATATTTTTACGGTATTTGGTATTGAAATTATTCCTAGTTCCAGGATTTCTAAATGTTTCTGTGAGCTCATTCTCTCTAGTAAGAATAAACCTTGCTGTCAGCGCATGACCATAAAGTTTTGAAATAAGCCAAAGAACTCAAATGTTACCGCAATGAGTATAATGCCGCAAGTGCATTTAAGAATTAAATGTAAACAGACAACCTAGTTCTTTCCTCTCGTGTGTCAGTCGCGTGAGTAGTGGTGAAAAGAGTAAAAAGTATTAAATGCCATAATTAAGATAAGTCCAAGTTGTGTGCAAGTGAATAAAAATTAGTCCATTTCAAGGGGATTATCTGATTTGAGCGTGTTTCTACAGAGTTGCGTTTTTGCTGTTAGCTCTTGAAAACTGAAGCTATTGTAAAATTCGTGCAATGTAGGAAAACTAAAATAAATTTACTAAAATCGTCTGTATTTATTCTTAAGTGTAAGTATCAAGTGAAATTTAAAAAAAACCAGACATTTGACAATTGGCATTTAGTTTTAATATTCTAAAGTTTAAACAAAAATGTATATTAAGTTGAAAATAGTGCGAAATTAAGTCGCAAATCTTTAGCTACTACGTGTATTTATTTCTATTGCGTGTCTAGTACATGGGGTTTTTTAATCGTAAATGGAAATGTAATAAAATTTCACCAAGACTAATAGCTATCATTTTCAAAAACTAGCTTATCTTCAGTTTTCAAGACACATTTTTATCAATTTTCCGAGACTAGCTATTATTTTGAATTTTCCGAGACTGGCTACTCTTTTCTAGTTTCACTTTCTACTTTCCGAGACTAGAAATTTTTTCCACTTTCGAGACTAGAAATTCTTTTCCACTTTCCGAGACTAGAAATTCTTTTCCACTTTCCGAGACTAGAAATTCTTTTCCACTTTCCGAGACTAGAAATTCTTTTCCACTTTCCGAGACTAGAAATTCTTTTCCACTTTCCGAGACTAGAAATTCTTTTCCACTTTCCGAGACTAGAAATTCTTTTCCACTTTCCGAGACTAGAAATTCTTTTCCACTTTCCGAGACTAGAAATTCTTTTCCACTTTCCGAGACTAGAAATTCTTTTCCACTTTCCGAGACTAGAAATTCTTTTCCACTTTCCGAGACTAGAAATTCTTTTCCACTTTCCGAGACTAGAAATTCTTTTTCCACTTTCCGAGACTAGAAATTCTTTTTCCACTTTCCGAGACTAGAAATTCTTTTCCACTTTCCGAGACTAGAAATTCTTTTCCACTTTCCGAGACTATCATTTTGTTAAAATTTGAATTGTAATGGAATTTATTTTTTAAAATAAACTTTATAGCATAAAAATGTTTTACGACAAAACAAAGTCTTGCATTTGAACAAAGCACTCAACTAAACTTTTAGATTGCTAACATACACCAGAAAAAGTTCTTTTTGTGATATTGACTATATTTTTTAAGAAAATTCGTACATTTTGTATTCACTTATGGATTTTAGAGATATTATCCGAAGAGGGGTAAGCTGAATATAAATGTCTTCCACTTAGCTTTCCTTCAAAACCGGAAAGAAACAAGCACTTACTTGGCATTCTACTTTCAGCCGTAGCAATTCGTGTGCATAATAATCATTTTCAATTTTCAATACTAGCTATCCTTTTCAGTTTTCAAGAATGGCCATCCTTTTCAGTTTTCAAGAATGGCCATCCTTTTCAGTTTTCAAGAATGGCCATATTTTCCAGTTTTCAAGGATGGCCATATTTTCCAGTTTTCAAGGATGGCCATATTTTCCAGTTTTCAAGGATGGCCATATTTTCCAATTTTCAAGAATGGCCATATTTTCCAGTTTTCAAGAATGGCCATATTTTCCAGTTTTCAAGAATGGCCATATTTTCCAGTTTTCAAGAATGGCCAGCCTTTTCTATTTTCAAGAATGGCCAGCCTTTTCTATTTTCTAGAATGGCCAGCCTTTTCTATTTTCAAGAATGGCCAGCCTTTTCTATTTTCAAGAATGGCCAGCCTTTTCTATTTTCAAGAATGGCCAGCCTTTTCTATTTTCAAGAATGGCCAGCCTTTTTCTATTTTCAAGAATGGCCAGCCTTTTCTATTTTCAAGAATGGCCAGCCTTTTCTATTTTCAAGAATGGCCAGCCTTTTCTATTTTCAAGAATGGCCAGCCTTTTCTATTTTCAAGAATGGCCAGCCTTTTCTATTTTCAAGAATGGCCAGCCTTTTCTATTTTCAAGAATGGCCAGCCTTTTCTATTTTCAAGAATGGCCAGCCTTTTCTATTTTCAAGAATGGCCAGCCTTTTCTATTTTCAAGAATGGCCAGCCTTTTCTATTTTCAAGAATGGCCAGCCTTATCAAATTTTCAAGAATGGCCCACTTTATCAAATTTCCAATTTAATTTTCAATTAATTAAACTTTTAGATAGTTTAAATATACAAGTAAAAACGTTCTTTTATGACAGTTTTTTTTTCGTATGTTTTGTATTCCCTTATGGAATCTCATTTTCCGAAGAGGGGAAAGCTGAATAGAAATGTCGTCCACTTAACTTTCCTTCCAAAACCGGATAGAAGCAAACATTTGCTTTGGATTAAGAATGTTCGACTTTCAGCCTTGGATTACGTACGTATTAGCAAACTTCCTATTGAAAGCGAAGGCGAGAAATACTTTCTTATCCGCAGGTTAGAATAAACCTTGAAAAGGGAATTCCCTCCTGCTTTGAATTAGCTTCTTTAATAGGTCACGGTTTTTCCTCGTGCGTCAAAAACGTGATTGATGGATTCACGCTTCGCAAGGTGCAGTTCAACAAGGTGAGGAAAGACATTAAATATTTAGAAATTGTCTTTGCTTTTGAATATTGCGTGCATTGCTTTTTTTATATTTTGGACTTGAATTATAATTTTGAAGCGATATAAATAAAATTTTCCCAATTGGATAAGTAAAGATTATGCTATTTAGATCATTCAATTTTCTTCCTTATTAAAAAAAAAAAGATGCAAAGATGTGCTTGTTTTCCTCGGCATGGTGCTATTTTTAAGCAAAAAAATTGTGTTCGCACGAGTGACAAGAGAAAATAAAAGCGGATGTTAAAATATTTTAATTTTGTATTGGTACAAAGTAAAATTTTAACTCGTAGGTTTAGTTATTTGTAGTCTAGTGTCCGAGTGTAGTAGTCCGAGTGTCTAGTGCTCGATGCCACATGGTTCGAGTCCATGGATGTTTGTAGTGGTTCGGAATCCACTTCCACTCCCACTCCAAAGTGTAGGTCCCGCTCTCATTGGACTATAAGAGCTTACGGAGCCAAGTCAGACTTCTACCTACGGGTGCTCCATCACAAATGAAGCTGCCCGCTTTCCGCGCAACCATGAGTCCATACGGGTTCGTGGGCTTAGTCTAGATAGCTACCAAGGGGAACGGCCTGATGACCAATTGGCTTGTGCTCTGGCCTTGGGTACAACAGGCTTCAGGTTCGAATCCTGGCGGAATCTGTGGGCTTATGAGTGACTCGTAATCACGTTAAACTGTAGGTCTCGGTCTAATTAGCCTATAATGTGCACAAAATGACCGTAGAGCGACAAACCAAACCTACCAAGTGGGATAAAAAGCAACAACATACGGTTTGTGGGCCATAGTTAATCTCTGGTGTCACAGCAATCGGAAACGAGTACGAGCAAAAAAAAAGGTATCTAGGGTGTTCACTTGCTTTTTCTATTTAGATCCAGTGGAATAACTTCTTTTTATTGATCTATCGTATTTATTCTTAACGAAAACACTAGAACTTTTAGTTTGACTCTCTTGCCCCGGACTTTTAACTCACCAAACAAGAATTACAGTGGGCTGATCACCAGAACACTTCAAGTCTGTTTAGATAAACTAAATTTTAAAAAAGAATGAATCAATGATGTTTTCAGAGGGATTGAAAAGAAGGAAATGGTGCCATTTAAGTAGTGAATGCTAGAGTATGAAAAAGTAAGTATTGGTAGTTATATTATTTTATTGATCAAATTTTTACATTCTTCTCCTGTATATTTTACAAAAAATTATAAGCAATTTCATGTGTAAAAAATTTCAACCAAAAAAATAATAATAATAATCTTTAAACATACGTACTGATTCATGACTAATTTTATTATTTTATTATTATATATTTCTTTACAATGTGCGTTTAGTATCATTATTAATTATGTTATCTATGTTTCCATGTAAGAATAATAGTAAACATAAAAATA
Organism: Caerostris extrusa; assembly: GCA_021605095.1. Taxonomy (NCBI): domain Eukaryota; kingdom Metazoa; phylum Arthropoda; class Arachnida; order Araneae; family Araneidae; genus Caerostris; species Caerostris extrusa. Next base: position 17,079 of record BPLR01007371.1, read on the forward strand.
ATAGCTCATTATGTTTCAGTTTTTATCTCCAAATAATGTCTGCAGTGGGTCTAAATCCAATGTGGGATACATAATTTTATATGCAGCCCGCGGAGGTATGATGCATTTTCAAAGTGGCCCTCAAGATCATTTGGGTTGGCCACCCCTGGTCTAGATATCTACCAAGTGGGATAAGAAACAACATACGGTTTGTGGATACGTTAAGATATGTTTAAACTTTTTTCTCTCTTTCCCAATCTTCAGTTAAATAATTAATGCGTCATTTTCCTTGCCTTGCAATAAAAATGCATCATCATGCTTAATAATAATCTATAGCGAATGGATGTAATGTGGTACATATTGCATGCTTTCATTAGTATGACATCAAAAGAACTAACCAACACAACTCAGCCAACAAACATCTTCTTATGAGTAATCACCAAACAGAGCATGGAATCGACTATCGGTTCTGCTTTATTGCACATAATTTTTAACCAACAGTCGAATACATGTTGTTCTATTTAGCAGGATTGGCCAGTCGGTCAAAAGATTTTCGAATTCTGACTCTTTTCCGTAATTCAAGTAAGTTCTCTAATTTTACCTATGAATTTAAAAGAATTTGTGAAATAATTCAATTATTTTTATTAAACTCTTGCATCTGTTTGGTTAGAAAAAAACAGTTTTCTCATAACAAAGTTTTTTTTTTTACAAACTTTAAAGGTATAATATATGCATTAACTTTAAAGATATTCTTGTACTCTAAATTTAATTACAAAAAATAAATATATCCTATAAAAATAACAGTATTAAAATAACAGGTACTAAAGTATTATAAAATGGGGTCTGATGGCAGAGTGACTAACGCTCTAGCTCTCGGTGTCACAGGTTTCGGTTTCGAGTCCCGACATTGCTATGGATGTTTGTAACGGTTCGGAATTCACTTTAAACTGTAAATCCCGGTCTAATATGACTGTAGAGCTGACAACCCGGCCTTTTAAAAGAAAAACATCCCCTGGCACGAAATCTGCTAGTAGGCAGATGGCCTTATCCCACCATGGGGCTGTTGCACCAATAAAGAAGAAGAAAGTATTATAGAATAGCATAAGACAAGCAAAAGCAAGCTTTATATTGTAAGCACAAAATGGCATATTAATTAATTAAATTTTATTTTTTTCTTAATAATCGAATAGCTTTCATACGATCTTACATTTTTTTTATCCAAGATAGCTTTTTAAAAGCTTCAAAATACTGAAAAGCACTTACTTGGTGCTTTGTTGAAGTCATAATCATCTTTGCTATTCTATTAATACAATTGCATTGCTGTCTTAACACTTACCACAAGCCTCAGGTTCGAATCCTGGCGGTGGCATGGATGTTTGTGGGGGTTCGAAATCCACGTTAAATTGTAGGTCCTGGTCTAATTATAATAAAGTGTGCACAAAATGACCGGAGAGCGATAAGCCAAACCTTAACATTTAATTTCAGCATTAATTCCAAGAATTTTGTAAAATTAAAAATTGTTTTCATAAAAGAATCGGGAGTCTGCTTCCGATTCCTTCAAAAAATGCCCGACTCCCATTCCTCATTGCTTCCGACTCCGTATCTCTGCTGTTTACAACTTTTAAAGTTTTATATCACTTCCATAAAACCCACGGGGCCTGATGGCCAATTAGCTAGAGCTCTGGTTTTGATACCCCAGGCTTCAGGTTCGAAACCTGGATGTGGCATGGATATTTGTTAGGGTGTGGAATCCACGGTAAATTGTAAGTCTCGGTCTAATTAGCCCAAAGTGTGCACAAAATGACCGTAGAGCGGCAAACCAAATCAAACCTCAATAAAACCCACGCTGCCTGATGACCAATTGGTTGGTGCTCTGGCCTTTGGTGCTTCATGTTCGAATTCTGGTTGTGGCATCGGTGTTTGGGAGTGCTTCAGAATCCACTTTAAACTATTATTACTAATACTACATCACACCACATCACTGTGCCCAGAGCTGAGTTGCCCCTTTACAGTTTGGGAATGATGTGGGTGAGGAAGTCTGATTGGTTTCTGTGAAGCTCTACGGTTATATGAGACCGGGACCTACGGCTTAAAGTGGATCCTGAACGAAACTGAACAAACATCCATGGCACAGACAGGGATTCGAACCCAAAACTTGTGGTACCGAGTCAGACCACTAGCCACTCAACTATCAGGCCCCAATCCACTTTAAAGTGTAGGTGCAGGTCTGTTTAGCCCTCTTGTGCGCGAAAATGGCCGTAGAGCAACAAACCAAACCTCAATAAAACCCACGCGGCCGGATGGCCAATTGGTTAGCTTTGGCCTCTGTTACTACAGGTTTCAGGTTCCAATCCTGGCGGTGGCATGGATGTTTCCAACTGGTTCGGAATCCACGTTAAACTGTAGGATCGAATCTAATTTACCCCAGGTGTGCAAAACATTATCTTAAATAAAACCCACTGAAAAAGGTTTTTTTTTCTTACTTATGCGACAGAATAAAAAAATATCCACTTTTCTTTTTTTATTTATTTTGTGAACAAAATTGAACACTAGTACTTAATATCAAGCGAGAAATCCAATCATAATCACACATTTTCCTCTGTCGTAATTATGATTGCGGGCGTTTTTCTCTGCATTGTTAGTGATGACAATATCAGAGCATGCTTTGTTTACGTGGATGATGGAGAAAGTAGCCCATTGGCCCAGTTTTTGAGACACCGCTCCACTCAACTATCATAATCACTTTAGAATAATGCCTACGTTGTTAGTGATGGGAGGGGAAAAAGTGTCATGCATGTTACACCTACCATGCTTGTCTTTTCAATGAGAAAGACTATTTCCTGTTCAATACTTACCAATACGCTGTTGACTATGCGAGTTGAAGGTAAACATTTCAAGAGATCCTATATTAAAGAGATCTCTTATATAATCTTCTTTTATATAATCTAATATTAAAAATAATATTATATTAAAGAGATCTTTTTAGACATATTTGCGATGAATTCTTTTATGGGAGGGGTACTCAAATTTCTATCTTTCCAGAGAAAATTCACCTTGTATTCAACACCGCCATTTATCATTATTAAATATAATGTTGGTATTCTGTTCGTTTTACTCTATGCTTAAAATATTTAGTAGCAAGGCTGCTTTAATTAAAATTAGAGCATTCAAAATATTATTATTCACTACAATTGTGTTGAATGGAAACGGTAACTGCAAATATTCATTACCTTACTGCAAAAATAATCAAACATTTTAATGTTATAATAATGGGTAGACATGGGTAGTATATTGCTAAAAATTACTTTTATTGTAATTTTAATGCTAAAAAGTTCTCTGCATTTTAAAGATGCATTTCATTAATTAACTCCTTGGCACTACAGGGCAGCCTGATGATTAATTGGCTAGCGCTCTGGCCTTTGGTACCACAGGCTCCAGGTTCGAATCCTGGTGGTGGCATGGATGTTTGTGAATGGTTCGGAATTCACGTTAAACTGTAGGCCCCGGTCTAATTTATCTAAACCTAGTTTGCCTAAACAAATCAAATCATTACAAGCATCCAGGGCACAAGCGAGACTCGAATCCGAAACCTGTGGCACTGAGTATCAGTCACTCAGGCCTGATGTATTTAATTATGAAATGTAAATAGATAGCATCCAAATAAAAATATTAAAATTCACGTTTAAATAAGACCTTGAGGGGGCCTAAATGATCGAGTGGCTGGCGCTCTGTCGCTCGGTACCACAGGTTTCGGGTTCGAGTCCCGGCGGTGCCATGGATGTTTGTAGTGGTTCGGAATCCACTTTAAACCGTAGGTCCCGGTCCTAATAGGATCGTAGAGCGTTATGGGGGCATTGTTACTCCGCGTTCGTGGCTTATTTTCAAGTTACACTCGCCCCCTGGGTAATGCAAAGTGAGTACATCTGTGCAGCGCTTGCCTTAAGGCATCCAAGACCAAGCTGTCTAAGTGTTTGCCAGCTACGTTAGAACAAAAAAAAAAAAAAAAAAAATAACACCTTGAGGATTTACAGTAACAACAGGATTTTTATCTTTTTCATTTTATTTAAAAGTGGGAATTCCTTGAGAATTATGAACTAATTGGTAGTAAATTTGAAGTTCTGAATAATTCTAGATTATATTTTTTTAGTTAAATTATGTGTATTATTTATTAATTATGTAAATTATGTGTAACATTTGTATCTTCGTGATATACGTTCTGTCTCCCTTTGGGAATCATATCCCACAGGTTAAGAAAAATATAAAAGTGAATTTTGAGTAGATAATGCCCACCATGAATACAAGTCGTCTTCTTCATTGACACAGCAGCCTCATGGTGGATCAAGGCTGTCTGCCTACTCGGATAAGAAAGATTTCTCAAGATAAGAAATGTTTTCTTTTTACAGGGTAGGATTGTAAGCCTTATGCCAAACAGTCATATGAGACCGGGATCTTCAGTTTAAAGTGGATTTCGGCCCACTACAAACGTCCAATGTACACAAGTAATCTTTGAATAGTGAACACCCTTATTATATATAAATTTTTTACACCCTAAATCGAAATATTTTATTCTCGATACTTTTCTAATATGTCCATAAATTTGGTTCTTACGATTCCAATTAAAAAAGGAATGAACATGAATAAAATTTTATTTATCATCTTTTATTGTATTAAATAAAATAATACAAAAGGAAAAGTGAAAATTTTTATTATTCCATGATAACAGCCGATTGCTTTTCAGATTTGCTATCTGGCTTTAATGCAAACAATGTTTCTCAATTGTTTTTAAGTTTTTAATTTGTTTGTGTAATACTAAATTAATTTTTTTTTTTTTTTTTGTAATTTTGTTCATTTCTCTAAATTTTAATAATATCCTTTCACTTGATGAATCGAGTCTTATGGTCTATGTCTTCATAATTTTTAATTTTTTACATTCATATTGTTAATTTTTAAATCCAGATTTTTAATGATTTTAATGATACTACTGGTGTATTCTAAGAAAGAATTTTAAATAAATTTTGGCCATGGATATTCGGATATTTCACGCTGTTCTTAAAATAAAATAAAATATATATAAAAAAATTGGTTTTTGTTTTTAATGTTAAGTAGAATTTAATGTACAGTAGGTATGAATAATACTCTAATTTAATTTTGTTAATTAAAACTATGCGTCTTACTTTTAAAATCAGTTTTATAAATCCGGATTACTATTGTTAAGAATTAAATTATGTAACCGTGTTTTGTCGTTCGCACTGCAAGAGCGCCCCCCTATGGCGTTCAGGAAAATGGTCAGTAGGCCTCGAGACTCTCACCAGAGTGGAAATACACCGCAATTTGCCCTCCTGCTGAGAAATGCTTAGTTTAGTCTTTCACCCCGAAAGGAAATTTATTTAGCACAATCCTGCGTATTAGTTAGTCTCTAGACTCCACGTGAAGGTGAGGAAGTATATTTCCCTCATCCTGCGCATACCTGAGTATCAGGATTTCGGTTTAGAAGCGGAATCCTCCCACGAATCTATAATTAATATTATTAATTATAGCTTAATGCTCCCATGAATCCATACCCAGCTGCACAATGTGCACGCTACAATTAGTATTAGAACTTAAAGTATTCGCTTATTACGTGTTCTTAGTACATTGCGAATTCAACAAAAAGAAAAAAAGAAAACTAATTTATATAATAAATTATAAGGAATCAAAGCTTAATTCAATTATGGAATATTACAGAATATTTTTATAAATATTTATGGTTTATTGTTACAAATAAATTGTTGATTAATTAGAAAATATTTCATAAATATGTTCGGATAATTTTCTTTGAATTTAAATTGTTGGATATTTTTTCTTTGTATTTTTTTTAAAAAAAAAGTTTTTTAATTTGTATTAAATAACCTAGCTGTCAATAGTCTTTTAAGTTCACTCTAGAATCCATAGCATTACAACGTTAATCTTCATGAAATATAATTGTCTTCTTCAAATTTAAAAAAAAAAATCCTTTTACCAATCAATCAATCATCAATCATTCACTGAATCCTTTTACCAATCAATCAATCATTCACTGAATCATTTAACCATTTCATTTAAAATATCTTAGTACAGCTCCGGACACAATAAGGATTCCTAAAGTATGAAATTTTGTTTACGTTATTCCTCAATGTATTTCACATTTTTTTAAAAATAAATACAAAATGTATTGTGCATTTTCTTGAAATATAAAATTATTCTAAACATCTATAGATTAATAAGAATAATTATTAATTCAAATGCTGTTTCAGTTATTTTTTATAATTGGTTATTGCTTAGTAGAAAAGATTGCATCATACCCGAACACATTCTATGTATTTAAAACATTCTGTAATTGTATTTTATAATTCTATAATTATTTTATAATTATATAATTGTACATTATAATTCTATAATTATGTTATAATTATATAATTGTATATTATAATATTATAATATTTTATATATTTTAAATTTTTATATTTTTTTAAATATTTTTTTATAATTCTATAATTTGACATTATAAAATTATAGAATTATAATATATTTATATATAATTTTATATTATATTTATATTATTTTATATTATAATATTACAATATTTTTATTTTTTTCTAAATATTTTAATAATTTTTGTAATTCTGTAATTTTATATTGTAATTCTATAATTCTATATTTTTTATATTTTTTAAAAATATTTTAATATTTTTGTAATTTTGTTATTTTATATTGTAATTCTATAATTTTATATTATAATATTTTTTATACTTTTTATAATTATATTATAATTCTATAACTTTATCTTATCATTCTATATTTTATACAATTCTATAATTATATTATAAATATATTATTTATAATTATAATTATTATAATATTCTATAATGATTTATTATAATAATTTTTTTAATTCTATTATTATTTTGTTTCTATTATTTTATCCGCAATTTTATATTGTAAAATCATTCTATATTTTTATAATTCTATTTTATATTATGTTTCTATTATTTTATGTTATAATATTACAATATTTTTTATATTTTTCCTAAATATTTTAATAATTTTTGTAATTCTGTAATTTTATATTGTAATTCTATAATTTTTTATTTTTTTTAAATATTTTAATATTTTTTGTAGTTTTGTTATTTTATGTTTTGTAATTCTATAATTTTTTATAATTCTATAATTATATTATTAATATATTATATATTATTATTAATAATAATATAATAATAATTAATAATTAATTATTATTATATCTGTTAATAATATATAATTATTATTAGATAGAATAATATATTAATATATATTTATATTATTCTATAATTTTTTCTATATTTTTTATAATTCAATAATTTTTTAATTCTGTAATTATTGTAATTTTATATTTTTTTGTAATTTTATATTTTTTTGTAATTTTATATTGTAATTCTATAATGTTTTACACATTCTATATACGGTTAGCAACACAGCTCAATAAATGGAATAAGGAAAAAGTTTTTTAAAAAATTCAAGCCATGAAATAAATACAAAAAATTATTATATATCATGATATTTTATTATTTAACACATTAACATAAACAACATCCAGTGGTTCTTTAAAAAAATAAATATTTTTATGAAGATAACAAAACAATTAAAAAAAGTCTTTACCCTGCATTTTTTAATTCCTGTTTAAATTTTATATATTTTTTTTATATGTACTTCACATATCATTAAGTACAATCGTGATTTGTTTAGTTACAAAATACATACTTTCAACACTTCAAAATATTGAAATTTGCGATTTAAAAAATAATTTCGATTGTGTAAAAAATTAATCCTATAATTATTATTTCTTTTTCTCATACTCTATATCTTCTGCATAAAATTAAATATTTGCCTTTATGAGTGTAATAGTTATGTATGTTTGTTAATAGAACTTTTAATCTAATTTTTTTATATAAATTCTAATTTTTCTTCGAATTCAGTATATTTTTATCCGAAATATAACTAAAAAAAGTCATAAATAGCTATTTTTTTTTTTAAAATAAAAACTATTGTTTAAAAAAATCAATGTCTTATAGAAGTGTTATATTATAGTAATAACTATATATTTTTATTATAAATATTAATGTTTAATTAATTAAAAGATATGAAGATTATAATGCAAATTAAATTATTTTCTTTTGAAATTTATTTCTCAATCTGAAATCCCTAATCAATTTATATTATCTGGCCTCTTATGTGATAAGTAATTTAAATATTTAAACACATTTTTATGGACATTTAATAAAATGAAAAAAATAAAATACTTTAATTCTTAATTTTAACATTACGGAAAACGTCTTCTTTATACTTATAGAAAAAAAAATTAAATAAGTATTACAAATAAAAATTACAATGGAAAAATTAATTTATATAAATATTTGCAAAATATGATGACACTGTGAAGAAGTTTAAAAATATAGGGGCACCCGGGTTTGAACTGGGACCTCTCGATCTGCAGTCGAATGCTCTACCACTGAGCTATACCCCCGCGGCAATACTTGGCTTTTAAACATCATAAGTAGACTACAACAACTCTGGTTAAGAAGGGATTGCATGTTTTTTTTTTTTTAAATTTTTATTTTATTTTTTTTATTTTTTTTTTTTTTTTTTGTACAAAATATACTTTTTGAAATAAATTTATTTATTATATTATATATTATTATTTTGCTATATAATTTAACATCTTAGAAGATTCATGTGTCGGATATAAATAACAAAAATGGATTTTACTAATTTTTCTTTTTGTACATTAGTATATTTATCATTTATGAGAAACGAAAAAAATTCATATATTTGTAATACTTTTTTTTCCCTATCATATAATCAATTTCATAATATTATTTTAATAATAATTTTCATTTAAACTTATTTATCGCTTCATTTGACTTTTTTTTTTTTTTTAACTATGTTTATTTAATGGAAATAAATCTATAATCAAAGCCTACTCAAAGTACAATGATATAAATACGAATATCATACAAAAAAAATTGCAGATTCTTGAAAGTGATGCTAATGTTTGAGAAGGAATGGAAAACATATAATCACCATTATTTTTGTGAATATTATTGCATGGTTTATCATGTTCAAATTTATGAATTTAAACGAAATTTAACAAATGAAAGGAATGACAATATTTAATAGAAAGTTTCATGTGAATTTTGTTTATCAAAATTGTTCTTCGCTCAGCAAAATAAATTCTCTCAAAATATGAATAGAAGAAAGTAATTAAGTTCTCACTAGCTCTAAATTTTGGATATTTAATAATTTTTAAAATTGAAATAAATGTTCACATATATTTTTAAGGTATGTATTCATTATTTATATGCATATAGAATATTTTTTTTATCGAAGATATTATTTATTATATAAATCGGAGGTTTTTTTTTTTTTTTTTTTCTATATTTGTTATTTTATTTGTTACCTGAAAAATACTATCGATTGTATAAAGTCGTGAAATCAATTTCAAACTGACTTAAATGTTCGAATGTTGTTAGTTACATAGTATTAAATATTTGAAGAACAAAAAACAAGTGCGTAAACTTATCGATTATCATTATTATATCATTATAAAAGGACGTATAGATTATCAATATGTAAGTATCGATTATCATTTTTAAAGGAAACTAAATAAATATATACATAAATGTGTAGTGGTGTAGAAATAGGCAACCATTTTGTAACTGAGTGTGGGTGGGTTGAGATACTGGAGGCACAAAGTTAGTCTTGAGGTTGGAGAACTCACACGCGCAAATACAACTCGCATACAATTAGAGATATACAATATTTAGCCCATTTAAAAACAGATAATTATAGATTCGTGGAAGGACTCCACTTCTAAGCTGAAAACCCGAAACTCGGTTATGTGCAGGGTATGCGAAATATACTTTCTTTCCGGGTGAGAGTCTGTAGGCAAACCGATGGGCCGGGGTGTGCTAAATATATTTCCATTCGGGATGAGAGACTATAAACTAAACGTTTCTCAGTGGGAGCGTACGTTGCGCTGTATTTCCTCTCGGTGAGTCTCGAGGCTGACTGATCATTTGAAACTGACCTGAATGGCCAAGTGTCTACTTCTTGATGCCACAGGTTTCGGGTTCGAGTTCCGGTGGTGCCATGGATTTTTGTAGGGGTTCGGAATCCACTTTAAGCCGTAGGTCCCGGTCTCATATGACTGTACAGAGTCACAGAGTCCAGTCAGGCTTCCCACCCACATTATTCCTAAACTGTATAGGGGCAACTCAGCTCTAGGCACAGTGATGTGGAGTGGTACGGTGTAGGAGGAAGCACGGTTACAAAAATAAATATTTTTATAGAAGAATGGACATAGTGGATTATGTAACAAATGGCGCTTCTATAATCTCGATTATTTGAAAACTTTCTTTCATATTTAATCAAGAGGCAATTAACTGGATTCCCAGATTCTGAGATCGCTCGTAGTGAAACTTCAGCAGATCAGAAGTTTTAGAGAAGAAGAGATCAAGTTTCTGATTGTGTCAGTTTCTGCAATGTGCCATCTTAGTATCTGGTGGGATTCCAGCTTTACCAATACTAATAAAACAATGCAATTACTCCTGAAAGTCTTTGGAAAGGCATTTCACTTTCTCCCTAATATACAAACACAATTAAAAACAAGTAATATAAAAAAACATTTTTCAAAGTCAATTCTACTTTTTTTTCACTCTATTGCAGAAAGTCCTTTATAAATAGTTTTCATTCATTTTTTTAAGTTTATCTGGCGCCATCTATTGGTAGATACATGCAACTTAAATCTAAAAAAAAAAACTAAAATTAATTAATTTAATTTAATGAATGAATTAATATTTGAAAAAACTATATTAACATCCAGTGTCATCCACTACAAGTTCAAAAAAAATATATTTGAACTTGAGTGGATGAATAAAAAACTATTTGATTAACGATTTAAAATTTGAACAAGATATATTATATAGGGAGAGTGTGAGCTAATAGAAGAAATTAAAAAAAGCAGCGAGTTGAAGTAATCTTTCGAAGAGATGAGCAATTTTTAGCCGATGCAAAAATAATACTAATGTAAAGAAAAAGATACTAATGTAAAGAAAAATAAGCGAGTTTGACAGAATAAAAATAAAATGCTTACAGTTCATAAATTTGTTATTTTTGCTAATAGATAGTTATCATGTGTGAACAGGATGTTGACAAGCAAGTAAAACTCCATTTCAAATTTTGGCGGAAAAAGGTACTTTAAGCCCCTTAACTATTGAAATGCTTCATGAATAACGTTAGTCTTACAGAATTTTCTCGAGAATTTGGCTTTTGTTTGAAGTGTTTTATAGTATGGTTTTTATAGTATATATGGTTAGTTTTATAGTATGGTTAGTGTTTTATAGTATGGCACATTTGCATATCCTATAGTACTCGTAGTGGGTTGATCAATTCCTTCTTCTTGAAGTTTCACATTTATCACTATTAGCATTTTCCTTTGCTTATGGAGCTGTATAGTGCTTCTTATTGTATTTGGAATATTTCATTCTTTTCATTTACGCCTAGAATTTTCAAACTTTGACATATTCTTTTGGATATTGAATGTGATACTGTTTCTTGTAAAATTTAGAATATTTCATTCATTCATTTATACCTAGAATATTCAAACTTTTGATATATTCTTTTGGCTATTGTATGTGATAACGTTTCTTGTAGAATTTGGAATACTTCATTCTTCATTTACGACTACATTTATCTTATTTTATATATTCTTTTTTAGAGATTCTTGAACAATTCATTCTTCATGAAGTTCTTGATCTATTCAACATTGTCCTCATTTACTATATTCATGTGGCTATTGAATTTGGCCATTCTTGTGGTATTCCAACAATTGCTTCATATATCTCTTGCATTATTAAACATTGGCATATTCCTTGAATTTATTCATCCGTTCTCGAATGTTCACACATGATAAGTTAAAATTTGCCGAGCAGATTTCAGTTGTTTTTTACATTTTTTTTTTTTTCTAATTTTTTGTTTTTTTGTTTACTTAACTGATTGCTATCAACAATTAAAAAAAATAAGAGGCAGCGTTTATTTTAACTCATGTATAATCTATTATACAATTAGCGCAATTACGTTGCTAATTTATAAAGGTTAATGAATTATTCATAGATTTGTCCTTTGTCTTTATCTCTAAAATTGGAGGAAAATAGATAATTGCTTATAGTACGTAGGATGGACACAACTGTGAAAGCCGCCGGTCACATTTATTCATTGTAATGACCTTCTACAATTATGTAGCATGCATATATTCCTTTATGCATAATAAACATAAATAACGGAATATATTAAAAAAGGCAAATTAAGAATTTGACGTGACATAATACTTTTAATTTAATAATTATTGTAATTGTTTCAATTTTTGTAGTCACTAAGTATTAAGATGCTTAGCGAAATGGCTTTTATTTATATATTTGTTTAATACTGTTAAAATGCTTGTTCACAAAATATGTTTTTATCAAACAGGCTTACGCATCTTATATATTAACAACCACATCTATTTAGTGCTTTAACCTCGAGACTCGCCGAAGAGTTTATAGTCTTTCAACCTGAAAGGAAATACATTTAATGCACCCCGGCGCGTCAGTTGGTCTACAGATACTCACCCGAAAAGCAAGTATATTTTGCGCACCCTGCGCTTATTCGAGTTTCGGATTTTCGACTTAGAAGTGGGGTGCCTCCACGAATCTATAATTATCTGTCTTTAAATGCGATACATATTGTATGCCTCTAGTTGTATAAGTGCGATTTGTGTGCGTGTGTAAGTAAAACTGTGAGTTCTCCAACCTGTGTCTCAAATATTTCAACCCATTTCATTCTCAAATATCTCAACCGATTTGAATTCTTATTTAGTTTCTTTTTTATTTGATTTGGTTTGTCACTCTACGGTCATTTTGTGCACACTTGGACTAATTAGAACGAGACACAGGTTTAAAGCGGCTTCCGAATCACTCACAAACATCCATTCCACCGTCAGAATTCGAACCTCAAGCCTGTGGTACCAAAGGCCAGAGAGCTAACCAATTGGCCATCAGGCCACCATTTAGTTGGTGGAACGCAATTTTGAAATGAAACATGTTTTTGTGTCAATAAAATATAATAAATAAGATAGCATAGATGGGGATCTCGAGGTCAGCAGCCAGATGACCAATTGATAGCGCTCTGGCCGTTGATACCATAGGCTTCAGGTTCGAATCCTGGCAGTGGCATGAAAGTTTGTGAGGGGTTCGGAATCCACGTTAAACTGTAGGTATCTGTCTAATTAGCTCCAAGTGTGCAAAAAATGACCGTAGAGCGATAAATAAAATAATTAAAAACGAGTCTAGGTTAGCACGTTATTAACAAAAGATGATCTTCTAGTCTGTAATAAAAAATTGAATGAAATATTATTCAGTTTAAACGTTTTAATTTTTATTTAACTAAATCTGATCGTGTTTCCTTTTTCAGCAAAATCCGGAAATCTTTTGAAAATTATCAGTAATATTTTTAAATAAAATGGACACACGATACATTAGACCATACTCGGCATTCCTCCTTTACACTTAAAGTTGTTAAGAGTTTAGTATATAGTTTACTTCAATTTGCAAAACCTTTTTGAAACATAAATTATTGGATATAATTCTATTAAAAGGTCCGTTGATAAACGTATAGCAAATAGATGAAGTTTAAATTTAAAAAAGAACAATAACAAGTTATTCTTTCCTGATGGAATTGTCTTTTTAATTACTAACTTTTCTTTTTAAGAGATGGTTCGAAATCGGATTCTAAGCGGAGATTTTGAATTATAAAGCTAGTATGTATATTATATAAGAGATTTTAAAATTTAAAGCTGATATACAGAATAATTATAATTATAGTCCCACTTTCAAAATGCTGTAAAAAAAAAAAAAAAAAAAAAAAAAAGAGCTTCTCGTCAAAATGAGTTTAAATTTGAAATGAAAATACTTGAAGAAGGGGAAAAGGTACGGCATCAAAAAAAAAAAGGTTCCACCGATTTTTCCCAACCAATGTGATATGACCTTGCCGTGATGGATGGGCTTTCCACTAACAGTGTCACAACTGTTAAATGACTTGGAAGTCATTTATTCCGTTAAAAATCCGAAACAATGAAGCACATTGAACACTGCAGTTGTTTTAATGTGCAACTCATGCCAAATACGTTTAAATTTCGATTCAAAATATCACTGGCAACCGAATTAAATTTCTTACGCCGCTTAAAGCGCCATCTATTAATACGCTTTGGAACTTTTTGATGCCGTACCGTTTTCCTTCTTATTAACAAACTTCAGTTCAAATTTGAACTCCTTGTGACAAGTGGCTCTTTTTTTTTTTTTACAGCATTTTGAAAGTGGAACTTTAATTATAATCACCCTGTATTTAATATAAAAGATTTTGAAATATAAAGCGGATATATATAATGAAAGTGGAGATTTTGAGATATAAAACACGATATATATAATAAAACGGAGATTTTGTAATATAAAGCGGATATATATAACATAAACGGAGATTTTGAAATATAAAGCAAATATATATCATATAAACGGAGAACAGATTGTTGTTATACAAACGGAGATTGGATTGTATGGATAGATTATTAATATATAAAAGGATATTTTGAAATATAAAGCGGATATATATAATATAAGAGATTTTGAAATATATAGCGGATATATATAATATAAAGAGATTTTGAAATATATAGCGGATATATATAATATAAGAGATTTTGAAATATATAGCGGATATATATAATATAAGAGATTTTGAAATATATAGCGGATATACGTATTTCATGAAGATTAACGTTGTAATATGGATTCTAGAGTGAACTTAAATGACTATTGACAGCTAGGTTATTTAATACAAATTAAAAAAACTTTTTTTTTTTTTTAAGAAAATAAAAGAAAAATATCCAACAATTTAAATTCAAAAGAAAATTATCCAAACATATTTATGAAATATTTTCTAATTAATCAACAATTTATTTGTAACAATAAACCATAAATATTTATAAAAATATTCTGTAATATTCCATAATTGAATAAGCTTTGATTCCTTATAATTTATTATATAAATTAGTTTTTATTTTTTTTTGTTGAATTCGCAATGTACTAAGAACGCGTAATAAGCGAATACTTTAAGTTCTAATAATATTTAGCGTGCACATTGTGCAGCTGGGTATGGACTCGTGGGGCATTAAGCTATAATTAATAATATTAATTATAGATTCGTGGGAGGATTCCGCTTCTAAACCGAAATCCTGATAGGTATGCGCAGGATATCCCTCACCGAGTGGAGTCTAGAGACTAACTAATACGCAGGATTGTGCTAAATAAATTTCCTTTTGGGATGAAAGACTAAACTAAGCATTTCTCAGCAGGAGGGATGCGCTGTATTTCCATAAGTCTACACTGACCATTTTTTGAAATAGGGGCGCTCTTAGTGCGAACGACAAAACACGGTTATATAATTTAATTCTTAACAATAGTAAGAGATTTATGAAACTGGTTTTAAAAAGTAAGACGCAGTTTTAATTAACAAATATATTATAATTAAATTTATTAACATTAAAAACAAAACCAATTTTTATGATATATTTTATTTTATTTTTAAGAACGGATTATGGCCAAAATTTATTTTCTTAGAATACACCAGTAGTATCATTAAAATCATTAAAAATCTGGATTTAAAAATTAACAATATGAATGTAAAAAAATTAAAAATTATGAAGACATAGACCGTAAGACTCGATTCATCAAGTGAAAGGATATTATTAAAATTTAGAGAAATGAACAAAATTACAAAAAAATTAATTTATTATTACACAAACAAATAAAAATAAAAACAATTGAGAAACATTTTTGCATTAAAGCCAATATAGCAAATCTGAAAGCAATCGGCTGTTATCATGGAATAATAAAAATTTTCACTTTCCCTTTTGTATTATTTTATTTAATACAATAAAAGATGATAAATAAAATTTTATTCATATTCATTCCTTTTTTAATTGGAATCAAATTTATGGACATATTAGAAAAGTATCGAGAATAAAATATTTCGATTTAGGGTGTAAAAAATTTACATATAAAAGGGTGTTCCCTATTAAAGATTAGTACATTGGACGTTTGTAGTGGGCCGAAATCCACTTTAAACTGAAGATCCCGGTCTCATATGATTGTTTTATAAGGCTTACAATCCTACCCTGTAAAAGAAAACGTTTCTTATCTTGAGAAATGCCAGTAGGCAGACGGCCTTGATTCACCATGGGGCTGCTGTGTCAATGTGAAGAAGACGACTTGTATTCATGGTGGGCATTATCTACTCAAAATTCACTTATATATTTTCTTAACCTGTGGGATATGACTCCCAAGGGAGAGAGAACGTATATCACGAAGATACAAATGTTGCAAATAATTTACATAATTAATAAATAATACACATCCTAATTGAACTAAAAAAATATAAACTATAATTATTCAGAACTTCAAATTTACTACCAATTAGTTCATAATTCTCAAGGAATTCCCACTTTTAAATAAAATGAAAAAGATAAGAATCCTGTTGTTACTGTAAATCCTCAAGGTGTTAAATGCAGCTGGCAAACACTTAGACAGCTTGGTCTTGGATGCCTTAAGGCAAGCGCTGCACAGACGTACTCACTTTGCATTACCAGGGGGTGAGTGTAACTTGAAGATAAGCCACGGACGCGGAGTTTAAGCTCTACGATCCTATTAGGACCGGGACCTACGGTTTAAAGTGGATTCGAACCACCAAACATCCATGGCACCGCCGGGTCGAACCCGAAACCTGTGGTACCGAGCACCAGCCACTCGGCCATTTAGGCCCCCTAAGGTGTTTTTAAACGTGAATTTTAATATTTTTATTTGGATGCTACCTATTTACATTTCATAATTAAATACATCAGGCCTGAGTGACTGATACTCAGTGCCACAGGTTTTCGGATTCGAGTCTAGCCTGGATACTTGTAATGGAGAAATAGAAAGATCTTGAGATTACTCTGTTAGCACTAATGGGGAAATAGCAAAATTAAAATCAAGTGTCCAAATCTGTTGATTCTTGTACTTTACTTCTGCATCTTGCCCAATGTATTGCAACTTCAGTTTATGCTTCTGAATAAAATGTATCTTAAGTAGAAAGATAAGAACTAAAAATATTTCTAATAAAATTCATCATAAATATTTTACGCAATGAGCAATTACTCCAACTCTTGTTATGCAGACAATACCATTATTGTTAGTATAAAAATTATCACAGTTAATAAAGGCACTTATCATCGTAGAAAGGGCATTAAATTTGAACAACTAATCAAGATAAAGCGAACTATTGTATAATTGTTACTAAATGTTGTATAAATATCAAATTTCTGGAAATTTTATATTTTAACTTCGAATTAGTGAATAATGTCATTTAACCAAGTTCCGAAGTAAATTAAAAACCAATATTAACAATATTAAAAATTATCTCAATCGATTCTTATTGCTGCAATAATAAATAATAATCAATCCTTGCTGTTGTAGTGTAATTAAATAAACAAATTTACAATTAAATCTACTCACAAGAAAAATTTAGTTATATGCTTGTTATTTTATATAGTTCCAGAACTATTTTTCCCAACCTCGTTTACACACGTATATCCATGAATAAACTAGTACTATTTATAACACCAAGCTATCAATTGATGTGTTCTCTATCAGGCTAACTACTTAGGACGGCATCTTTCTTTAAGAATTTATATTTTAGTTAAAGTTTTCAAACAGCCCGACTCGTGGCAACCTACGCCGCCGGTGAGCATTAAGGCTTGTTCCCACCTAGGCGTGAGGCTTTAAGCGTAAAAGTTGACCAATCACTAGTCTCACCACGTTCACTTGAAACCGGTTTGAAATGCACCGCTCCGAATTGACCAACTTTCAACTCGAAGCGGAACTTCACTAGGCGTAATGCTATTTCTGACGTTTCGCTGTGAAGGGGTCTAAAAAATTTTCTCGCCTGCCGCATGTCGCGACGTCGCCTCGGTGGGAAGAAGCCTTTAGGGCCGAGGTTAAATCCGCTGGCGGCTTTGTTGTAGATACTGCTTCAAAATACTAGGAGACTCGATGTTCAGCATCTTGCCTCTTGCGTCAGATTACCTGGTGGGAGTTTTCCGATTTTCTTCCATACGATACGCAAATGCTGGGTAGTTACCCCTAAAATTCCTCCCGGAAGGCATTGACCCCCTTCTTCAGCGACATGGAGCTCACTAAATTGGCTTATATAAAATAATTCCAGCATTATAGAAGGAGTGCCTCCCACATTACAATCCTACCGTAATTAGAGGATAGATCGGTTTTCGGATCTACAAATTTATCTAGCCCATCTCTGACTAAAAAATTTCGATTTGGTTATGCATGGCGAGTTTGAAACCGACATTCTTTAGTTCGACCCAATAAGATTACATATCAGGCCCTACAACAGTTAGAACACCGATTTATTTGCAGTTTATTTTAATTTTTATTGATGTAAATTATTGCACTATTATTTGTTCTATCGTTCTTTTATAACAAGGGGACCTGATGGCCGAGTGACTAGCGCTCTGGTGCTCGTACCATAGGTAATGGGTTGAATTCCGGCGGTGCCATGGGTGTTTGCAGTGGTTCGGAATCCACTTTAAATCGTAGGTCCCGGTCCCAATAGGATCGTAGAGCGTTGCGGGGGCATTGTTACTCCGTTTCTGTGGCTTATCTTCAAGTTACACGCGCCCCCTAGATAATGCAAAATGACTAACGTCGGTGCAGCCCTTATGGCATAAAAGATCACGGTCTATATTGCCAGCTGCATTAAAATTATATATATATATACATATCTTTTATAACAATTTTCTTTCTTTCCTTCCATAATAAGATTTCTTTCGATCTTTGATTGTAGTTTATTTAAGCTTTTATTTCTACCGTAGAAACTTTAAAAGCAATTTTTAGCTTCAAGATCAATATTTTACCAAAGATGCACGAGATTATTTTCTCAGTAAAAATATTAAGCCATGTTCATAATAGCATGCGAATGTTAACGATCTGTTGTTCAATTGGAGCTCTGACCTTTGGTACCACAGACTTCAGGTTCGAATCCTTACGGTGGCCCGGATGTTTGTTCGTGATTAAGAATCCACGTTAAAGTGTAGGTTCCGATCTAAGACTAAAATGTGCAAAAAATGACCGTAGAGTGACAAACCAAATCAGGCGAATGTTTCTACGCCACACGTCAAACCGCTTTCCAGCAGTTTGGAATGAAATCAAATCGCATAAAACTATAAGAACTATTAAAATATTATTATTAAATAAACTATTAAAAAACTATAGTTTAAAGCATAGCACTAATAGTGAATACATATTTTGAAAAAGATACTCCATTTAACTAATGTTTCCAACTTGAATATTATTTGAATATATATTTGGACAAGGAATATATATTTGAATGGGGGTAATCATATTAATTATTTAATCAACAAGAGTTGATTGTAAATTATTACAATAATTTACAGAAAATTTAGAGACCACTGTCTTGATCTCTCTTAAAATCGGAAGGACTCCTTCCGGGCCTGTATGGTCTAGTGTCTTGAGCTCTATAACAGGTTTCGGGTTCGAGTCCCGGCGGTGCCATGGATGTTTGTAGTGGTTCGAAATCCACTTTTAACTGTAGATTCCGATTTAATATGATCGTAAAGCGTTATCTTGAGGTTTAATCTTAGTTTAGGCTTCAGCAATCGTGGTTCTCGCTAAAGTGAAGCTGCGTATTACCTTAGCCATGGACCAGTTTCCAGCAACGGGGCCTTCTGGACCTGGTGTAGAATTTCCTTCACCTAGGGAATTAGTAATAGAACTACTTCGGACCTTGAAGACCAAAAAGTATTTAAAAAATTGTGCTAACATTAGCATGTACGTGATGTGTGCACATCTTCTACAATAATAAGCAAACCATAACTGCACTATATAATTAATAATAAAAAAACATAGCATGTTTGAAAAGTTTTTATAACACTCTATAATATATATATATTGTACAATAAATGTAAGGAAACGCTTATTCAATTAGACTTATGGAACGAACAGCAAACCATAAGAGTTACGTAAGTAGGTTTTCGAAAAGTTTATTTTTTACCCTAAGGCGATATTTCAGTGAACACCTTTAATTCTATTCTAATGAAACCACATTTTCTAAATCACTTACCGAAACACTGGACAGAAGAAACCAGTTTGTACTTTAAAAAAAAAAAAAAAAAAAAAAAAAACGATGAGTGTGTAGTAAAAAAAATAATACAAAAAAAAAAAATCCAATAAGCATAAAAGAAAATGCAATTGTCTTGTGAATAATACGACCAGAAGGGTAAATAAATAGGATTTCGGTTTCGTTTGAGTGATGTCTTCTGTCTTGTTTAGTTATTATCGTATGTCTAGTACAGATGTGGCCAACAAGCAGACCGCCTTAAATATTTTTCTAGCCCGTGAGATTTATCACACTTTTACAAAATATATTTATTATATAATGCCAAAGTAGTGAAAAACAATGTATTAAAAAAATACATTATGTGTGCATCCATATATTAAAAAAATTAACTGTCGAAATAATGAAAAAATTAACTTTGATTTTAAAATAATATTCTTGCGTATATATGGCAGATATTGCCTGTTTTATTGATGAGTTTACAATTATGAGTTAATCATTTTCTCTAAAATGAAATTGACCAAATATAAATCACGCTCAAATATAACGGATGCTAACCTGCAACACCTATTACGATGTGCAAATACCCAAATTGAGATCGATTTACAAAAGCTAAGTGATAAAGGGGAGAAATAAATATCGCACGTGTAAAATAAATATTTTTTTATGATTTCTCTTTTTTTTTATTTTGTTTATATTTCCTTTTAGCATTATATATTTCGTTACAATGTAAGTTTAGTATCACTATTATTGTATTATTTATGTTTACATGTAAGAATAATAGTAAACACAAAAATAACTCATTGCATTTCAATTTTTCACTCCAAAAAAAATATCTACTATAGTGGGTCTAATTCTAATATGGGGATATATAATTTTATATGCGGCCTGCGGAGTTATGGTGCATTTCTAATGTGGCCCGCAAGAATCACTTGGGTTGGCCAAATCTGGTCTAATAACATTTAATATTAGCATTTAATTTCGCAGATAAATGCAAAGAAAAGAAATTTAACTAGTCTGATTTTTTAAAGCAACAATGGTTAAAGTAAAATGTTTTCTGTGCCAAAATAATAACAATGTATTATTCAAAGCAAATATGGCACATAAGACCAGTTCATTTAACAATTACACCAACAGTATATTCTGTTAAATAATTATCATTCTAAAAGTCCTTTTAAAAGTAAAAATTAAATAATAAAAATGTAAATTGCACTATGTTTTTTAATGAATAAGTATGTTCATTTCATCATAAACGTAATTTTATTTAATGAATATAATTTAAATTTTGGAAAATATTATGAAGCCAAAATTTATTACCAGGATTTTTATTTAAATTGGTATTATATTTGTAAACAAGTAATATAAAAAAAAAAAAAAATTTTTAAGTCAATTCCTACTTTTTTTTTTTTCACTCTATTGCAGAAAGTCCTTTATAAATAATTTTCATTCAGTTTTTAAGTTTATCTGGCGCCATCTATTGGTAACTTAAATCTAAAAAAAATATAATTAATTAATTAAATTTAATTACTGAATTAGTGTTTGAAAAAACTGCATTAACATCTAGTGTCATCCACTACAAGTTAAAAAAAATGTATTTGAACTTGAGTGGATGAATAAAAAGTATTTCATGAACTATTGAAAATTTGGACAAGATATAATAGGGAGATGAGCTAATAGAAGGAATTGAAAAAAAAAAAAAGGAATAAAAAACATAAAAAAGTGAGTCTTTAACATGTGTATCACATTATGAACAGATATTGTTAGGTTTCTGCTTTCTAAATATTCTTTTTGTTTATTTTGATAATGTCTTTATATTGTTTACTTAACATTTTATATTATAAACTTTTCTTCAAGTAAATTTTGATAAAGCTGTAAATTTTTAATAACTATAACTATATCTTCTTTTTTTTTTTTTATTATTATTTTTTTAACTTATTGACATTTACATATTTTCCACATTAAAATCCTTATTAAAATAAGTTTTATTTATCATTTACATCAGTGAAACATGCATAGTACATTTTTGGTACATGATACTTATTTATATATATATATATATATTTATTTATTTAACTATGTTATATTATCTCTCTCTTATTCACACACAGTGGCCTGATGGCCAATTGGCTAGCGCTCTGACCTTTGGTACCACAGTCTCCAGGTTCGAATCCTGGCGGTGGCATGGATGTTTGTGAGTGGTTCGGAATCCAAGTTAAACTGTAGGTCCCAGAATAATTAGCCCTCGTGTGCACACGATGACCGTAGAGCGACAAACCAAACCTTATACACACACATATAAACTTTTCACAAACATTCTTCTCAAAAATTCCAAAAGCTTCAATACCATTGTTAATATTTAATTTCTAAAATCATTTTAATTTTCAATTTTGTAGAAAAACAGCAATTAAATAATTGAATATTCCTCAGTTGAATATAACAAATTAGAAATTTTTTAAGTAAGGTAAAAATTTTAAAGAGGTATATACTTTTATTAAATTAATGTTTTAAAAGCAAGTCGCAATAAAATTGTGACTATAAAATTGCATATGTTATTATTGATTATAATGCTTAGTCATGATGAGCAATTCAAATCATCAGAAAATCTGATTAATATTGATCTATTTCACAATCTCGTGATATATTACATTTAAAATTAAATTTGTTGTCTAATATAATAAAAAAAGGGACATAATTTTAGTATTTACTAAATTACTTGTATTTTTAAAACAATATAAACTCTTTTTATTTTATTGTACCAAACTAAAGCATAATATAAGCTGGATCAGAAAATATAAAATAAACATTAAATGTTTTCAAGTGATAAAAGAAAAATAAAAAAAAAAAAAAAAATACTAGTGTATATACAGATAACAACCCAGTAAAAGGAAATAATGCTTTTAAATAATTATTATAATAATTATAAACTATAATACCAATATGTGATTATATAAATTCATGACTATGAAAATATCTCCTACTTTTTTTTTTTTTTTATCTATGCCAATTTTTTTTATAAGTGTAAAAATTTAATTTCAAATTAATTCTTACGTGTAAAAAAAAATATTGTTTAATAAGCATTTTATAATAATAAGTATTTTTTTTTTATTAAAATAATTATTAAAAGATGGCAATATCACTTTAATAAATATGAAGATAGAATTATTTTTGTTAAGAAGTTCAGATTAGTGATACAATATATTTATATAAATGGAGAAAATATTATTAAAAATAGATTATATAGTTTTAACTATTAAATTTTTGCTTTTCTATTTAAAATATAAAATATTATTTAAACAAATACCTGGATTCTTATTCAAAATTCTATTTGCAATATACTTAAAATAAAGTAAATCCATAAAATTCAGACTAATTTCAGATACATTAAATAATTATTAATACCAAACAAAATAATAGCATTAGAAGTGATATTATATATTAATTAACAATCCATTTTTTAAAACTAATATATTATCCAACTCATTAATATTTAATTGAATTATAATTAAATATTAATGAGTAATCAATTGTTATCATTATTTTGTTTTTTTATATTCGTGAATTTGTGTAATTGCAAATATAATATACTCACAATGCAAGGTAAGGAATACCAGGAAATAGTGAAAAATCCTCAAATAAATCATTTAATTGAAAATAAAAAAAAAAAAATACAACACAAAACATTTAAAAAACATTTATTTAACAAATGGAATACATTTTGTACTGTAAATTAAAACTTCTTGTCTTTTTCCAAATACATCTTGATATTTGAACAAAGACTCAATTAATCAAAGCATCTTTCTATCAAAAGAAAACTGCAGATATAAGAAAATTCCACTATTCTTCTTTTAGTATTTCACATTTAAACTTAAGTACCGCTTTTTCAGCATGTTACATTATTATTTAATCTAATTTTCTAAAAAATTTCAAAATTAATTTTGATTGGAGAATGATTTAATTAAAATTATGGAGATTTCAATTTTCTTACTTCAATCTGCATAATAATTTATACTAATTTCTAAATTGTTATCAATGTTTTTCTTTAGCTGAACTAATAAAAATGATAGAATCAGCAAGTTTCATAAAATATTTGAATGAAAAATTTCTTTCATCGATTTTTAACATTTATATAACTATATATAAAATTATACTTTATTATTATGCATAAAAGTGCATAGGAACTATTTTTAATTTAAAACTTTAAACAAAAAAATAATTGGGAAAAAACAGCACCAAGTATATTAAACCAAATAAAAAAAAAAAAAACAACATGATAAATACTCTCACTCATTAAAAGAAAATGAAAACCAACCAATGAATATACAAAAAACAATTCCTTGACACATTGAACTGTTTAACATCAAAAGTAAAATTCTGAAAGATTAACAAAAAGTAAGTTAACATAAAAATGTTTAATTTTATCAGTTTAACCCAATCATATAACATAATAGTCATTTTCTTTAATAAGCCTTGAGAAACAAATTAAATATTAAAATAATAATAATAATGGCCCTTAAACAATAGGTAAATTATTATTTTTCAGTAATTAATTAATTAATTTCATGATAAATTATTTTATTATAAACAAATAATTAATTTCATTAAAATAGGTATTGTAAGGAAGGTTAAGAACATTTACCACTTTTTTTTTCTATTCATTTTGTTTCAAATTAATTTTCTTGAGAATGTTAAGTGATAAACACATAAAAAAAGTATTTTAATATATAAAAACTAAAATAAAAGTTGTTTTACTTATTAATCTACAAATCTTGATAAGCATAAAAAGAAAAACAATATGGCACAAATTCAAAATAAACACTGTATACATTTCATAACAATGGAATACATATAACTATAACAAAGCAATATGCTAAAACTATGTTAAACAGCAGCAACAGATTTCATACAAAGACAGATTGTATATTTCTGTGTATAAACTGAAAATTCATATATTATAATTCTGATTTCAGACCTGTTATTAAAGTTAAACTATGCAAATCGGCTTATATACAGACTTACTAATCTTACTACGGTGTTTTTCATGCTTTTCCCGGTAATAAAGCACACACGAGAAATTGCCAAATATCACTAAATATAGCATATGTTTATTTCTTTAGTTTGTGTATTTATTAAATTTATAAAAAATATATTCCTATTAAAATTAAGTTATTTGTTTTATGAAAATAAGTTATTTTATTTTCGACATTGTTTATATTGCTGGTTTGTTGCATCATCGTTAAAACGAAAAATTTGGTGAAATTTGCACTTGGCTAATGGTAAATTATCAAAAGATCAGAAATAATAGAATACAGTACATAATTAGCATTTAAAAATAATAATAATAAAGGAAACTTGCTTAAAATGGTGTAATGTATCATCCAAATGTAAACACAAAAAGAAATAAAAAAAATCCTTCAAAGTTCAAGCAAGAATCAGAGTTTCTGGACAGTTCCTCAAACTCATTTTCACTCATTGGAATGTCTGGATGCATATCATAATCCCTTTCAATGTTTCTATACTAGAATTTATATGCTCTTTCTACATACAACAGATTTTGAGCTTAAATATGGGTTTTAAACTCTGAAAAAAATTTTGAAGAAAAAAATGCACTCTCAGCTTATACACAGATCTGCTTATATTTAAAAATATACAGAAATATTTAATGTAACCAGCAATTAAATTATTGTACAATTTTCATAATGATAATTTTTACTAAAAGATAAATATAATGTATGTAGATACTTGTACAAGTTAAAATAAAATTTTAAAATGCACACATTTTTTAAAGGTGAATTTCAATTTTTGTACAACTTCGACAGCTTCTGAAAAAAAAAAAATATATATATGAAACAGCTTTATTAGGATATATCAATCATATGTAAAACAAATTGAATTAATATATCTATTATAAAATTATAAAAAATTTGCTCAATATACGAGTTCTTTAGCTATAAAACCATTCATACAAATGTAATGAAATTTTGGTTTAAGGTATTTTGAGGCATGCACTCAAGAATCATATGAAAGATAACATTTAAACTGTAACAATTAAGGTTACAGTGACACAATTTCAAAATTTCACATAACTACCTTTTTATTAGAATGCCATCTCCATAGTGAAAACCAAAAATAGCATTGGAACAGTACCTGTAGTAAGAAAATCACCACTGTTAAACAGACTAAGAAGAAAAAGTTAAAACAACCAATAATTACAGAGAAGCAACAGAAAGCAAAATATTTTAATGTGTTTCACAAACTTTCAATCTGATCTCCTTCATGCATGATGGCACTTTGCATGTGGTAGATGAGAGACAACACTGAAGCTAGTACCATGGCAAAAGAAATCTGCTGAACCTGACGTCTGATAGCAGATTTCAAAACAAATGCAGTTTGCAGATTAAAAGCATACACTTTAGATTTCAGGTATCCAGATGACCAGAAATACATTGGATTGTGATCGAGGAAACTTAGTGCCACAGAAAGGTGAAATGGTGGTAGATAATTCTGTTATCAAAATGTTGTGAAGAGAAACGTTTGACAGAAAACCTCGCATATAGACAAGAGCAATATCTTGCATCCACACCATGTTAGATAAGACCATTTCGGTCTAGAGATATCTGCCATCTAATGTGTATACATCCAATTTACAAACTGCATCTGGTTTGAAAGATGCTATCAGACGTCAGGTTCAACAGATTCCTCGTCATGGTACGTCCTTCAGGGTTATTCACCAACTGCCGCATGCATGTGTGAAGGAAGTCTCATTGAAGCTCATTGAAAGATGTGAAACACACTACAATATTTTGCTTTCTGTTGCTACTTTGTAATTAATGGTTTTTTCATTTTCTTTTTTAGTCGATATCGTCGACGATTTTCGTACTACAGATACGTTCCAATGCTATAGTTTTTCGCTATGGGGGTCACATTCAAATAAAAAAAAGTTGGTGTAGCCATTTGAAATGTTCAAATCACATCACTGTAACCAAACCTGTTGTTTTTTATGTGATTCTTGAGAGCATACCTCAAAATACCTTAAACCAAAATTTCATTCAGTTTCTGTGAATGATATGACAGCTAGGGACTCATATATCGAGAAAGTTTTTTTATAATCACCTAGTCTGTAAATTACAGTATTCCAGAAAAAAATGTTAATATTTTAATCAAACTTGTTTTTTTAGTTAAGCAAATAAAAAAGCCTAAAATGAAATTAATCAAAAAGTTTACATCTCTCAAAGTTAATAAAACTTTGAACTTTTTACAATGCCCAAATATTTTAATATTATAATTGTTAATGTATTTCAATAAATTAATTGTTTTAATTAAAAATTATTGTATATATATATATATTTACAACAGATATCTAATCACAAGTTAAAAAATATAACAAATATTTGATGTATTGAAAGCATTTTGTAATTAAACATCAGTATCTTATTACCTCAATAATCTGCATGTCTAAGCGATTAAACCCTTTAGACAATACATATTGTATAGCTGTACTTGTGTCAGCAGAAGATGTAGTAAGAATATGCCACCATTTAATAGTTCTATCAATTTCTAATAGAAGTCTGCAAGGAAGCATACATATATCGTAAAAACATAAATAAAGATGTTTATACTACATTCAACACATTTTTTTTTTTAACTTTTAAGAGTTTGGAAAATACTTGTAAAAATTAATAATATAAATTTTGATTTTATTAACATAGTTTAACTTACCCTATTAAAACTGGGAATATTGGCCCTCTTAAAGACAATAGCTTAATTTGTTGATCAATATTTGCTAGCAGGCAACCCTAAAAAGTTATTGATTTATTTGATGAAATGTTATTTTATATGTATAAAAATGAGAAATTTTTCGAACATTCAACATAAAATTGCAATTCATACCGTATATGTTGGTGCAGTTAAGGAACAATCCTTCAGATTCAAAATGCATAAGGAAGGCTATGAACAAACAAAAACTGAATTTGAGGAATATAGAATGTCAGAATGATTAATTTTAAATATAAATTTATAATGAAACTATCGTATAAAATATATTGTAAAATCAAAATATATTATGTATATGGATACTTGCCTACACTATAAATTTGAATACAATGTGATGAACATCATTTAATATTTTATGAGAAGTAGTTTTTATGATTATATAAAGGGCATGAAAAATTATAAACCTATTTAAAATCAAACAATTGCAAAAAGAATTATGACATTACAAAAACCTCTTTAAATGTTTTTAATAAAGCATACCAAGAGAAGATTATTTATTTTAAACAGCCCGATTGCATGAATGAAAACTATTTAGAATATCTTAGAAAAGCAATAAGCATACAGTAATTTTCCCACTTTTTACTTAATTAAACACATCTCACTTGCATGACATTCTACTACGCATTTTATAAGAAATGTGCCTTGACAATGAATATTAAAAGAAAGATCTATACACATATGAATTAAAAACTTATTTTCCTATATTGAAAAATGTGATATAATTCTAAATATATTATTCATCACAGTTGAAGATTTGATACTCCTTTTCATAATAGGATTGACAACACATTATGAAGAAACTTTAAAATCTCATAGTACATGTACACACACATACAATAACACAATTAGAAGGAAAATTTTTGAGAAGGAATCTTCTTATAGGATTGCAAATTAATAATCCTTTATATATAAGCATACAGTAATATATGCGGTTCCTGGCCAAATTGTTAAAAACACTTGGTTTTTTTTTTTTTTTAAATATACCTTAACTAAAGTTAATCTATATAATATAAACAAAAAGTTTTTATTCAGATTGTGAATACTTTGGCAAAGCATTAATAAGATGTTTTGCTAACATCATCAATCATATGACCTGGTCCATTCAAAAGGAACATGAAGACTGAGATATTTTCTGCTGTACTTGTGATATGGATAATAGTTGACTTTTTTTAGATATTTAGCAATAATTTGTATAACTGTGAAATGTACAAAAAAAAAAATTGAATTAGGGGGATGAGTTGCCTCTAAAAAGAAAGGCAAAATGTGGTAAAAACTCATATTCATCCCAGGCTCAGATGGTTGTTTGAAGAAAATTGTAATATAAACAATTTACATAAATAGAGAAAATAAAATCATCTGGGAAACAGTGGTATTTCAACATCAGAGGTGAACTGGTAAAAATTGAACTTCAAGACATGCAAACTAACTCATAAACCAATGTTGACTCCATACATAAAATTCAAATGTTTAGTGTGGGGAAAAAAAAACCAACAGAACAAAGATCTTAATTCTGTTAATCCATGTTAATTACGATGCAAGCTCTTTTCTTTATGAATCTAGAATTGTTTTTTGTTCTCCAGGAATTATTTTAGACATCTTTTAATTCTGGGCCAGCTTCAATGATGAAAACACATTTGAAATTATGAGCAACAAGGCCCAAGTTGTCCAAAGATGCTATAAAAACACTTCAAACTGCATTATTCTGTATTCGACTGTGAAATATTCTACCAAAGTAATGATATGATCAGTCATTAGTTACAAGGGTAGTGGGTGCTTCTATATAGTTTATGGTATTATGTGACAGGATCAGTACAAGCAATTGCTGCAAAACAGATTATTACTTAAGCTAAGGGATTAGTTCCCATTTGAGAACATCCAAGTTTTTATGCAGAATGAAGCCTATTGCATACTGTTCATACTATAAAACCTTTTTTAAGACAGGAAGAATGTCCCTTTATTACTTTAGCCTTTCCTCCATACCTCATTCAAGGTTATGTAGCTCACTACTAGTTAGAAAGGTGAAAATGGAATAATATTGGTGGGCCTCATGTATACCACAAAAAGCTTACCAACAGGTGTTGAGGGAGAACAGTGCCTTTTGGGAAGGCTTTTTACAGGTAACTGTCCTATATTTGCATGTCATATGGGAGAAAATCTGAAAACTCAAATTAGGCTGCCTGACTATCGATGTGAGACGCTTTACACACCACAGTCGCCATTGGATCTTTTCATTTCAAAAAAGCAGTGCCAAAAACAATGCCATCATAAGATTCAAACCTCTGCTTATTAATTGTGCACAATGCCACTGGGCCATGACTCATGCCTTCATGGTAGATTGAATGAAAAAATAAATAAATAATAATAATTTAAAAATAGAAGCTCTTTCATAATGCCACAAATTATACAATCCATTCGAAATAGTGACTGGTCCAGAAACTCGCCAGATATGAATCGAATTGAGAATATGCAAGAGTTTATAAAGAT
The DNA here is from genome assembly GCA_021605095.1 of Caerostris extrusa. Taxonomy (NCBI): domain Eukaryota; kingdom Metazoa; phylum Arthropoda; class Arachnida; order Araneae; family Araneidae; genus Caerostris; species Caerostris extrusa. Next base: position 47,580 of record BPLR01007371.1, read on the forward strand.
GAAACTGGCAAAAAGAGATGAGAACTGAAACAGCCAAGTTAATTGAAGTGGTTATTTAAATTTACATTAATTATCAGCAATCAAGCATAAACAACATACTAAAAAGGACAGAGACCCTAATTGCAATGAAAGACAGCTATTAAAAGGATTATATTTAAAAAAGAAAGATTGAAGATTATTTATTACTGATTCTTTTTGTATTTTATTACAAAAGTAATAATAAATTGTGTTTAAACACTTAAAATCTTTGATTTCATAATAATGTACTTAGGTAACATTCCACAAACAAAAATAATGAAAGAAATACTTCATATAATAAATATTCTTAAAATGTGTGGTGCATCTAATAATTTAGCCATGTACTGTATATGTATAAATAAATAATAAGAAATGAATGCTTACCAACATTTCTAATGGAATAACATCTCCTATAGTTTTATTGTAAATGCAAAAATTTACAACAGCAAATTTAGAAAAATCTTCTTTTTTCAAAGGATCTTGTCTGTTTGCATCTACACATACAATTTCCTAGGGAAAAAAATAAATCATTACAAGTTAATTATATGAGATAATAAAAAACTATAAAATAAATAATTTTTAATAAGCTGAAATAATATATAATTTCTTCCCTGGGGAAAAATAAAACATTGCAAGTTAATTACATAAGATAATAAAAATTATAAAATAAATAATTTTAATAAGCTGAGGATAATTCAGAATCACACAGAAATTGAACTCTAAAATAAAAATTTCACTTGTAGAATTATCACACACATCTTGAAGAAGAATATGCAAATTACAGGAAACCACCAGATGGCGCGGATAGTACGTCACAATGATGAGAGTGTAAGAGAGGGGTATATAAGGAATGGTGGCAAAGAAGTAAAATTGTTCACAAGCACTTTAAAAGCCTTTCAGTACAAAAACCGCATAGTTATGGCACAAAGGAAGCATTTGGATGATTTTTTACGTGGTAGAATTATCAGACGACTGGAATGTGGACGTACCCAGCTGGAAGTATCCGAGGAACTTGTAATCACCCAGAGTGTCATCTCCAGGCTTTGGCAATGATTTCAAGATGATGGTAATGTGAGTAGATGTTACAGCACAGGTCGCCCGAGAGTTACAACGCCGAATGAGGACCTGGTATTTAGCAGTTACTGCCAAAAGAAACAGACGGAGCACAGCATCAGACCTGTCTCGTCAGCTCTCTTCAGATACCGGTACGACAGTTTCAAGGCAGACCGTGTACAGATGCTTAGGGCACATTCGTCTATATGCTCGTAGGCCTGTCAGATGTGTTCCACTTACCGCAACTCACTGTCGGCTGCGATTAATCTGGAGTAGAGAGCATGCATTATAGACACCGCAACAGTGGTCTTGTGTGATGTTTTCCGACGAGTCCAGGTTTAGTTTGCAGTCTGATTCTTGCTGTACTTTCATATGGAGAGCGCCAGGTACCCGTTACCACCAAGAGAACACCATTGAACGACACCGTTACGGTGGTGCAGGATGGCTCGTTGGAGAGGAATTATTCTTGGTTCCAGAACTGACCTGCATGTTCTGAGTGTAACGATGACAGGCCACATCTATCGGGATGTCATTCTGGAACAACATGTACGTTTGTTTCGGGGCGCCATGGGTGCTGAATTTCTGTTTATGGATGACAACGCCCGTCCTCACCGTGCAAACATTGTAGACGAATGCCTTCAATTGGAGGATATCACCCGTATGGATTGGCCAGCATACTCACCGGACTTGAATCCAATAGAGCATGTGTGGGATATGCTGGGCCGATGAATTGCAGCCCGTCAACCCCCTCCCACCTGTCAACCGGAAGTTCGGAGGGCATTGCTTGATGAGTGGTGTAATATTCCCCAAGATCAGATTTATAATTTGATACTCAGCAGGCCTAGGCATTGTAAGACCTGTATTGCATCGTCCGGGAGACATACTCCATATTAACCATCATACTAACCATGTTATACTGTTTTTTGTAAATAGGTTCTTTTTTGAAATTTGCTCCAGGGAGTAAAAATCGCAATTTTTATTAATTATGTCAAAAATATAGCATCTTTTTTGCTCTTTACCTTTTGTTTAATAAATAGACTTTACAAATAAGTCAAATTTGTTTTGCTTCTGTCTCTTTCTTTGCCTGAACTTCATTATCCTTAATTTATGGACATGAGTGTATATTAATATATTATTTCTGCTCATCTAAACTTTACAGACTAACTTCCGCAACCTAAGATTAACCTTTCAAATCTTTTCATTTATATCTATCTACAGGTGCCAAAAAATAAAGACATTTTATCAAACATAAATTGAATATTAATTTCTTCAGCAACTTTAAAATATTTTAATGTTTAAATTTTTTCATTAGGATTAGATCTGACATACAAAAATTTAATATTAGTAGTATTTAAGAATTTAAAATATTCGCACAGCATTTAAGTTTTTTTTATAATTTAAGAAGATAATTTCTTGCGTTCATTTAGGATATCAATAAAAATTTGCTAATACTATAAGCAGTAGTAGAAAAAAAGAATCCAAAGTAACAAGGAAAATATTTTTCTTCATTTATATATAACAAACAACCATTCAAATATGTAAGGTTAGAGATAAAAAATGTAGACAGGAATTCTACTTAATGAAAATTTATATTTTTGTTATTATTTATGATTTGATAACTTCCTCAACATAAAACACAACTCCTAATCTCCATTCAGAATGTCTCCGATTCTCCATTTTATTATTACAAATTTGCAACAAATGACTCAATAAATACTATACTTACTCTTTTTCCGAGGTATAAAGAGACTTAGAGCCTTGACAAAATTTTGAGCTAAATGCAATAATTGTGAGTTGAAATTACAATTATAGGCATACGGGTAAAAACTGCAAACAATAATCTTCGAGTATCATTGAATAGTTTTAAAACTTGTAGAAATGATTCTTCAATGCCTATAAATATAGAGAATATCTTAAATACTGAAAAGGAATGCAACATAAAAAAAAAAAAACCTACCATAATATTATGTATAGATTACTTTTTCTCCATGTCATTTGTAGTCATTTTAATAATAATAAATATATTTTATTTGCCTAATTTTATCAAATACTTTTTATATATATATATATATATATATATATATATTCCATATACCTATTTTCCCTTTCTTTCTCTTAAAAACCTTTTATTAAAGCCTTTATTTCAATATAAAATTTTAATTTTTTTTTTATATTTATGTTTTTTCACAAAATTAACAGCAAATGCAAAGTAACGATTAAAATTTCAAAAGAATTAAAAACAATACCTGGATTTTCAATTTTAACATGCTCGATTATATCCCAAATTGCATTGGCAGATCCTATATGCCTAAAAATTAAAAATGATTAAATAGTAAATCAATCAAACAGAAAATAATTTTTCCCCAAAATTTGATTACAGAACATTACCAGTATAGAGAGACCAAAGACAACCCACAATACATTTATAAAAAAAAAATGTTTTAACTATTTTATATAACACAAAAAAAAAATGTAATGCATGAAATCTTGTAGTTTGCAATAAAAATAAAATTTTTTTTTTTTCAAGAAAAAGCATGAATTTTAAATTTTTAAAGAAATTAATTCAGTATAAAGCATTTGACTTACCCACATTTTTCTTCCATTCCTTCATCCATACCTAGAATTATAATAGATAAATTAAATATAATAAAAGATATATACGAAGGTAAGTTGAAAGTTCTCGGCCTGACACAGAGATGGCGCTCCAATCAGCAAAAATTTATGTTTCCTGCCTGGGTGCATGTGTCATTAGTTCATATGACAAGTTTCAACTTGTTCTCTCAATTAGTTTGTTTACACAAATTTTTGCATTACACGTCTTGCATGTTTTCCATTAAAATGGATGAACTTGAATATCGTGTGATCATAAAATTCTTCGTTTTAGATGGATTAACCCCTAAGGAAATTCATCGAGCTTCATATCCAATGAAGAAGTTGTGAGGATGTAGATGAATATTTTCACAACCTTCCAGACTCTCACTTCCGGGAAGGAATATTGATGTTGGAGAAACATTGGACCAAATGTATTGAAGTCAAGGGAGATTATGTAGAAAAATAAAATCATTTTTTAATTGAAAGTCAAGTCTTTCATTGTCAGGCAGAGAACTTTTCACCTTACTCTCGTACCATTCACAAATACAAGAATATGAGTAAAATATATGAACATGAGCAAATTTTTATTAAATAACTTAATTACTTAAATAAATCAGTAGTTATATTTTATTTATCATGTATTTTATTTAAACATAAAGTATAAATACTTTTAATTAAAGTTTACAATCATGAATCATACTTAAATATCCACTGCTGAAAGATGAACTAGAATATAAATCAGAGGAGTGTGAGAAATCTTGCAATGAAAAAAATTTAATGATTTATTTTGCCCTGAAGTGTTAAACTCTTTTTATCCCTAAAAATAAAAATGCCATAAACAATTTGTAAAATTTTAATTTCAAGATACCAATCAATATCATTTAAAGAATTAACAATTTAATAAACAATAACTTACTTATCAATAAAGGTCAATAAAAAGCTTTTCAAATGCATGATCCAGAAAATTAAAATACTGATTACTTTGTAAAAGAAAATACAGGTCTTTTGAAAGAGGACAGTAACTAAAAATAAAAAAATAAGGAACAAAACAATAATTAAGGAATAAAATAAATAATAAAGTAACTGATAAATAAATAGAGAAAAAGACTAAATCTAAACAATTAAAAATCTGCTAAACATTTTTTAAAGAAAGATAATGAAGATTAAAGAAAAGGGGTAAAAATTAACAGCTTATTTAAAGTCTATAGTTACATAATAATGATAGACAAAAATTGCCAAGAAAATAACATTTTTCATATTTAATCTTAATGACACAGATATATTCTAATACTTCTAAACAATTTAAATAAATTAACATTATTTAGTTAATATTTTTTATAAAAAAAAATACATTTTATTACAAAAACTCAAATAATGTTACTTACACATTTATTATTATTGTAATCACAGGCAGATGAAGTTCTAAACAAAAGATAAAAAAAAATATCAAATTTAATCATTTTTTTCCCTGTGTTTCACAGTTTTAAAAACAATTATCCTTTAATTAATCCTTTTTCATTATGTTTTTAAGAATACACATTTTAAAATATACATTTATATTAGAAAAGATGCATCAAAATGCAATAAGTAACAATGCATTTACCTCACAGATGATGTAATACAAGCTCCAAAATAAAGGACACTTCCTAAAAAACAATATAAATCAAATAATTTATATTATTTTAAATTATTAAAAACAATTATTTGTTTATATAGGAATGAATCAAATAATTGCATAGACCAAATCATTATTTAAATAATTTTTAAACATAAAAGTTTTTTTTTTTTTTTTTAAATTTCTAGATTATATTAAAGAAAAGGGGAAAATTTTCAGCAAAAAAAAAATACCTTTTAAAGTTTTTGAATCTTCTGAAGTTAGAACAATGTGCTCATATTTTCTTCTAAAATACTAAAAAAAAAAATTGGGAGGAAAGTGTGACAATAAATTTAAAAAATTATTAATAATCTGTATATTTAATTCAGAATCCTAATTTTAAAAAAATTACATTTCAGTTAAAAAATGTATATAAAACATTTATATTAATATTGATAGTGATATAAATGTTTAAAAGTGTCACTATGAGATGGTAGTTAAAAATATCACTATGAGATGGTAGTTATAAAATATCACTATGGTAGCAGTAATAAATCAGATTATAGAATTACAAGAAATAATTTAGAAATTCCACTGGTTTGTTTTTTTAAGTGATTTCGGAGAAAAACTTTGAAAAGATAAGAAAAACAAATAAAGTTAAGTTTTATATATAATATCTATTTATTACTATAAATCTAAATGATGAAAATAATAATTAAAAAAAATTGTTTCAATTGAAATAACCACTTAAAATGTTGTGATTTTTTTATTACGAAAACAGATTAAATTACATGTTAAAGATCACGATATATTTTTGAAGATAAAGTATAAACAAAATAACAAAAAAAGAATACTAACTTTTGCATGATATACAGATGATATAAACTGAGTACCAAACCATTATTGCACATGTGGTACAAGTTCTTCATATATGTTTTGGTATTAGGTCTAAATATGAGATTTTCAAATTGAGGCACCTGGAAAAAAACATACAAATTACATGGTTGAAATATCTTTCTATAATTTATATATAGAAATATCTATCAAATTATATAATCAAAATAGTATTTTGTATACATCAGTTCATAGCTAAGTATTAGATTAATATATTTAAATCATTATATGATTAAACAAGTTCTTACTATTTAAAATAAATTTACAAAAATATTTTTTCTTACCTGAAAGTTTAATTGCAATATTTTATATTAATTTTTTAGTATATTTTACAATAGATGTTGAAAGCATATTATAAATGCAAGCGTATGTGCATAATATAAACAAAAAATATCTAAGAACATACTTTTATCACAGATGAAAAGAAAAGAGAATCCATGTTCTTAATTCTATCAGAGAGAGTATTCTTTTTTAAATGCTCCATAATGTTTGAGATCAGTTTATCATAAAGTTCATTTCCTAAAACAGAATAAAATTATTTTTTTAAAAATTAAACATTTTGTCTACAGTTATAACAAATGCTATATAGAATATAATATTCTTAAAATACAGAAGATATTAAAAACTTAAAGTAACACATAATGAATAAAAATTTATAATAATCAACCAATTTAAATTACTAGTCACATATTTAAAGCAGCAAAAAATTTACTGTTTAAGCAAAACATGTTCAAAAACTGAATAAGGCATTAGCAAGTCAATTATTTTTTTAAAGTAAAGTTATTTATGTAAATAATGTTTAGTTTAATCTAAATAATGTGATATTTAATTAATGTAAATAAGAAAAAGTACTAATTTACGCATGTGAAACAATAATTAGTAACAACTGTATACCTGGTAACTTTCTACAATATCAAGAATATCTTGAATATCTTTCAATCGCATTTCAAGCCCAATTTCATTTGAACTCTTATCTAAAACAAGAAAAGTATATGTTTTCCTTCCCAAAGTTAAAAATTATTTTTGATATTCTAAATTAAAAGTAGTATATTTAAAATAAAATAAAGAAATAAAATATTAGCATATAAATGTTTGAATTTTTTTAATACTTTTCTTTAATAAATATAATAGCATACTTTTATCACTTGATGTAGAATTTTTAATTGAATCCTTTAAGTACTTAAGGTCATTAACATGATACAGTATATTTGAATGTTGTAAAATTGCTGCAACCTATAAAAGAAACAAAAACATTTCTAAGAGTATACAAAAATGCCAATTTCAAATATAGTAATTTCAATAGTATTCCTCAGACAAGTATTTTTTCAGTAGTGTGAAGGGGAAGGGACATAAGTGGCAAACTTGCACCATTATCTTCCAATAAAAATGATTCCCAGCATTAACCCCCAAAATAAAAACATTAACCCCTCCTCCCCCCATTAAATAAAAAGATTCCAAAATAATTGCTACAAAATTCTCAACAAATATACACATTCATAACTATAGCTATCATTTATACTATTATATAATGCAGTAAACTGTTTCTTAAAAAAATTTCAAAATAAGGTTGCTTTAGAAATCATTTAGGTCTAAAAGTTATCAATATGTGTATTGATTTTTTTTTTTTTTTTTTTTTTAACTCATTATATTAAATGTAGGAAAAAGTTGGAATTTTTATTTAAATACATGATGTTGCACAACATTTTTAAATGAAAATAAAGGTGCTGCAAGAACAAAAAACTTTGAGAACATAACATAAAAGCTATATTAGTACCAGTACTAAATACAGTACATTATACCAGTACTAAACTTATTCATTAAATTATATCCCCTTTTAATTAAAGATTTTTGCAGATTAACAGTCCTTTTTGATAAAAGCAAAAATGTAATAGCAACAAATTATTTATTTGTGTGCATTATTAAATGTTACTTTCTCGATTAGTAAAAAAAAAAATTACATAAAAAGTTTCTATTTTTCATGAAATCTGGCACTATTGTTCTAGAAATCAATGGAAGTTTTTAATCACACAGCGAGAAATGTTCTGCTCATAAAAGTAATTGACAAAAATGCTATTTTTTTCAATATTTGTAGAAGTTTTAATTTTTTATAGTCGATCATTAAAGCAAGTACACACAAAATATACATACCTCTCCCAAGAGTTTTTAATATTGGTTCTGATAACATGATGAGTTTGCTAAAAATATAAAATAATGCATAAATAGATAATTGAATAATATAGATCTTCTTAGATGTATTTTCAAAATTAAGAAAAGGTAACTGAAAAATTTCTTACTGTTTATCAGCAGTGAAATAAGCTAAACTAGTTGGCCGAACAAAACCCCGAGCTTCAGAATCAAACAGAAAAAGTAATTTATCTAAAAGCAATATATTATTTATGAAATTATTATGGGATTGGGAAACAAATATTTCATGATTTAAAAACTTTCCAAATTTGATCAAAAAGGATATAAAAATAAAATCTTAGCCTCTTAACTTATTTAATCATGAGAAAATATTTGTAAGTATAGAATTTATCATGAATGTTTACTTGAAAATAAATGGAATGTTTACTTGAGATAAAATATTTACAAAACATAAAATATGATAATTTGAAATGTGTGTGTGTGTCCTAAAAAAAAAAATGCATATAAGATAAAAACTTTAAAAAATTACAGTTAGAAATTGCATTTCTGTATGCATATTTTCAGTATTATCATATAATAATGAAAAATTGTACAAATATGCTAAGATTATTCTTTGTTATTAAACTAATTGTAAAGCAACAGCTTTTACATTTTAACTAGACATATTAAATTGTTGAGAGATTAAACATTTTATAACTTGGCTATTATTTCCTTCTTCAGTACACACCAATACATAATAATGAAGTAAAAAATTAACAAAAATAATTTTTATTCAAAATATTTTATTTACTTACAGCAGCATGTAAGTCAGGGCTAAATTAGGCATAAGAAGCTGAGCATTTTTTCCAGGAAGTATTTTATTGCTATAAAATCAAAATATAATATAAATAAATATTCTAATAAATGTATATATACATATATATATTATATAAATATACATAAAAATATAAATATTCTTTTCAGATAAAAATCAAATGTTATAACTATTTTCTAAAAATAAAAGCAAAAATGTCTTATACATTTAAGACAATTTTAATGAAATTTGCGTTTTTGTTAAAACTTGATAAAACACATATTAATAATAATTTTCATAATTAACATCTTAATCATTTTTATTAACACTTATTATTAATAATTTTTAAATAAAAAAATATAGATTGATCATAATAATTTGATGAGCAGAAACTGGAATCAGTATTGCTTAGGAAGAAAAAATACCAGACCAGAAAAAATACATCATTGAATATAAGATCATATGAAAAAGTAAGATGGCAGTCCAGAATACTAGTAGCTATTAGTGCAATACAAATACCATTATTTCTAAAAACTCCTTTTTTTTTTTTTAATCTCTTAGAGAATTAAACAATTGTGGTGTACTGTGAGTAGTGCTGAATTTGTTAAAGTTTTTGCCAATTTATGAACAAATAATGTAATGGCTCTAGCAAATATTTTGTGACATGACATATTCTCTGACAAAATATTTCACTATATTTAATATTATTATAGCAATAAATTGCAAAATATCATAATCTTAAATATGATATTTTATTTTGAGAAATTATATTCCACTTTTCTTTTTATGGGTTCCTTCACATTACTAATAAGATGGAGAAGGTTTATATATATAATAAAAGTAAAAAGAAGAAAAATTACTTGCTTAATCCTTGATAATCAGCAGACAAAATTTGTGTTGCAAGTTTATTTAGATCAATTGATGAATTCAACTCAGGAATAGTAAACTAAAAATAATATAGAAAATCAACAAAATTACAAATGTTAAAACAAATTATTTCATTCAAATTTAATAAATAATCATTTATTTTGATGGCATATTAACATCTCAAAAACAGAATAAATACCATAATATTAAAAAAGAGAAAATTAAATTCTTATTTAATTTCATATTTGCTTATTTTTTAGATATAAAATACATTACATTTACTTTAAAAAGATTATGAATATAATTAGAAGTAAAAATGAATGATTTTGAAAGATGAATCTAATAAATTATTTTAGTTAAAGTGATCAAATTAAATTTTTACTTAACAAATTTATAAAGCTGTATTGAAAATCATCCTATTTGTCACTTCTCAACATTTATAAAAAAAAAAAAAAATTTAAAAATGGTTGCTAAAAATGGTTTTATAAGTACCAAATTATCATTGATAATGATAATTTGGTACTTATGTATTAGTAGGCCACAGTCAAAATGTAAACAAATTCACCATGAATGTTCAAAACATTGTGACTAATTATATTATGAATAGAGAAATGCCTAAAATTTAAAACAATACATGAAGATTTCTTACATTATTAAAAAGTATAGTTATTGTTTATTTTTAAATTAATAATAAATATATACATTTTTAATCAAATCAATTTATTAAAAAAATTACCATTTTTTTATTTATGAAATTTATCAGTCATTCTAAACAGTTTTTAAATTTTGCATAACTTTTATAAATATAAAATTAAAGAAGCAATTAACAGAGAAAGAAACTATGAATGTGATCAAGTATCATTTTGAATATTTCAGAATATATATAACTTAATAAAATTCAAAATAAAACATATACATAAATGATATTAATGAAAAAACTTACCAGAGGATTAGGACCATGTATTTCAGAATTTTCAGCAATTAATACAAAATCTTCTTTATTACTTGGCCATGTCTGAAATCCTCCAAAAGGTGCAGTTGGAACTACTCTGGGAATTTGTTCATTTTCGGCACTTGATTTTTGATTACTCACGTCTTCCTTGAGATAGGCAAGAACTTCATTTGGACTCCAAAGCATTGTATTAAAAAAGAAAGCTTCAGCCACTTGCATAAAAACAACTAATTTAGCTGAAATTTATTGTTTGAAGTTTAATAGTTAAATAGAAAATTATACAATTTAATTATAGGATGGGAAAAAATTTTTTAATATATATATATACACATACATACATATGTTTAAAAATATGTAATTATCTTCTAAAAAGATTCTGAAATAGTATTTTTTTTTCTTGTTAGCTATTAATAAAATCAAGTTTTAAAAAAGTTATGAAAAAAAAAAAAAATATAGTCATGCAAATAAAAATGTTTAATACATTCATTTTCTTTGACTTCTAGTATATTTTTATTGAATTTAGACTTCTGGGTTAAAAAATGAGTTTTTCTTAAATAGAAAGCATTTAAGTAATATTATGTATAGATTTGAATGCTTTTATTTTATAACTAATTCATTAATTTTTAAATAGAATCCAAAAAAAATTTTGTTTTAAAATATACATACAGTAGTTTCCAAAGTGTTATCATGAGTTATGCAACTCATAGGGATTTTTAGTAAAATCACCAAGCAACTAGGTTCTGTTATTATGAAAAAGTTTTTTTTTTTTCTATAATTTTAGTTTTTATAAAATATGAATTAGTTGCATAACCATATTTTGTGTACAGAGCCGAGGGAAGCAGCAGTAATTTTTGAAAGGATTACTAAATTTATTAAAAATTGTACTTCTAACATTTACAATTCAATTTAATAGGGTGCATAATGAATGTTTTGAATCTTGAGGAAAGCAACATACATTTTTAATATTAATTGAGAAAATAATTCATTTATAAATCTAAAATTATATTAAAATACTTCATAATTAAACCTAATTGCTTGGTGATTTTACTAAATTTCCCTATGAATTACATATTATGATAAAGCTGATTATCTACTAAACAGATACTTTTTGCATATTTACATCAAATTTAAAAATTTCATTTCCAAGTGTTATTTTGTCTCTTTTCTTCTGAAATACCTGAATGTTCTAAAAATCATAGTAAAATTTCGATACATAACCAGAAATATATATATATATATATATATATATATACTATTCTTAGATGTAAGTTATCTAACTAAACATAAAAATTGACACAGGAGACATCCTTATTTTGGAAAAACTGGATATATTATTGAAAATGAGGTAAAATTTATATATGTATTTTGGAAGGAAACTGGTTGGAAGGTAGTTCATTACCATTTGTTACTGCATTGAGATTTATTTAATGTTATTTAATAATGTTATTTCTTCTAATGAATGGCATAATCAAGTAATTGAGTTCAAATATAATGAGCAAGTATCAAAAATTAATTAATGAGTAAAAATTGATTCACTGTTGTACTACATTTTGGCATTTAACGGAATTTATTTATTTTTGAAGGTTAGGAAAATACATTTTTAAGACCACATAGTTTAAAAAAATATTATTAAATATTAATATCGACTGATCTATAGATTCATTCAAAGCATGGGCTTTGAGTTTATTATTGCAAAAAGGAGCAATTTTATTGAGTTATTTTCCAAAAAAAGATGCTTTGTTAGTAAAAGCTATTAGTAAAAAATGAATTGAATTCTGGATATCAGTAAAATACGCATATTTCCTTCTGAGTTTTACAACTCAGAAGTAAAACGAGTTGAAAAAACTCAGATATCTTAGATTTCATTTAAAAAATTTTATGTACATGAAATTGAGTTTTGCAATGATGTTGGAAGCTATTATAAAAATAATAATAATGTACTCTATAAAGAAAATATAATATAATTTTTTTTCTGTTATCCGTTCATACAAATTAGGAGACTTGATTTATTTAATACAAAATAAAAATACAATTAGCAAAAAATTCTGACAATTACTTTAAAAATCTACACTTTAACAATGATCGATTGATTTTGACAGTTCGACACAGGCATAACTAATTATAATGCATGTTTTCATTGAATACGGTAAATAAATTGGACAGTTTGTGGCATTTGTTGAATTTTTCTAAAAAAAACATCACTAAAATAACTTTCTTATCGTAAAAGTATTTAACCAGCAATAAGTAAACACTAGTAGTCGACATTCAACCCACTATAAACAACAACGCATGGTTTCTCTAGAAAGCAAAAGCAAAAGTGAAATATTTGTTGCCATTTTCTGTTACGTCATGTTTAATCAACTATTTATATATTTTAGTTTGTTTTAAATTTATTTAATTTTTTTTTTTTTGTATCCATTTATTTAGGAATTGTTTCTTTTTATTTTGAGAAAGGTGAATGATGAATCATATAAATATTAATAAAATTCTAACATTTCTAGATACGCAGCTCACCCCAACGAAGAAAGTCTAGATTTTGTTTCGATATTCGTAATTCACAAGTTAACTAGGCGAAGTGACTCATGTAAACGGAGCTTATACGGGATGACTTAATTTGTTTTATAAAGGTAACACTAATACACGAAAAAGACTTGAAATTTTAAAACCACATTAATTAAAAATGTATGGTTAGAATATTCAGTTCTTTTTTACCCAATATTTGTTTTTGTCATTAGAATATCTTAATGACTAGAATAGGAAAGGATAATTCCTTAGAAATTTGCAAATTAATTGTTAATTTACTGTTAGAAAAAGATTATACTATTAAAAAAATATTTAAATAGTTAAAGTTGTTCAATTGTATTTTCTGACATAAAACACTGTAAGAAAGCATAATAGCAGGGCTGACCTGAACAAAAATGGGGCTTAGTGTAAAGGCCTTGAAAAATTTCGGGGATAGGAAAAATAGAGGTGATTTTTTTTTTCGATATTTATTATATTGCACATTAATGCAGTGAAGAGTATTTAAAAATGGTAATTAATTAAATTATATTATTCTTTGACGCACTATATCATACCATGTCAAAGCAATCTGAAATTTTCAGAAATAATAACCACAATCTTAAATGTGGCAAAATTTGTTAAAAATCTATGCGTTTCTAGAACTTGATGCTGATTTTTAAAATAGGTATTATTTTGAAAATGGTTTAGGTATTCAAAACTCAGGAGTGTTTTAAATTTTGCTATCACCTCTCCCCCGCCCCTAAATAAATAAGCAGTGAGAATACAGGAAAAGGGAGTTAAAACATTGATTATCAAATGTATATCCAATTCATATACTAATGAAGATTCACCGGATAAAATACAAATGTGAAAAAAAAATTGACATTTTATTAAAAATCATAAATTATAACAATTTTATGGAATGATATGTCTTTTGTAACATGTTTTTGCAAAATGAAATTTTATCGAGAAATTTTATCGAGAAATCCGCAAAAGCTTCATATGATTATAAAACAAAATAGCGAACCAGGGAAACAGATGTGTACAAAAAAATATACTACTGTGCCTAAAAAATAAGACCAATTATTTTTTTTTTTTCAAAAACTCTTTACTTGTTCTTCCAAATTTATTTCATCGCCTTCAAAGTAATCCCCCGGATGCAATGCACTTATGCCAAATTTGTTTCCAATACTCATTGAATGCTAAAATGTCATCGGCAGGGATGGCCTTCAAAGCACGCGGTGATTCACGTTGAATCTCTTCAATCGACTCAAAATGGTGTCCACGGAAGGGTTTTTTGAGTTTAGGAAATAGCCAGAAGTCTCACGGTGTCAATACAGTGGTTGTGGAACGATATGGGTTTTATTTTTGGCGAAAAAGTCACGAAGAATCAATGCAGTGTGAGCTGGCGTATTCAGTGTTTTCGGTACCAATCGAGATTTGATTCGTCTCAGGCTCAAAAGGGAATTGACCGATCATTTCGAAATTTCCAACATCCTCAGCAAGGTCTCTAATTGTAAATCGACGTTTTGCAAACACCATATCTTTAATTTTTTGGACGTGAGCTTCGTCAGTTGAGGTTGATGGTCGACTAGAGGACTCTTCGTCTTCAACGAGTTCTCTGCTTCTTTGAACTGTTCATACCACTTCTAAACATTTCCTCCGATATAGGAATGCTCACCGAATTCCTTCTGCAACATTCTATACGTTTCCGCAAACAATTTTTAATGCAAGTTCTTTGCTCAATTAATTCATACATTTCAAAAATCGTCGGAATCAGTTTTAGCGTCTCACAAAGCCAAGCGTAACTCAAACACTAATGAATATTTTGACGTCGAATTTCACACAGATGTCAAGGACAGTTCCAACAGCTTAAAAAAGAAGAAAAAAATGCAATTCCAAACGCCCCGGGAATTTTAAATTGAAAATTGGTCTTACTTTTTGGACACAATAATAAATCTCAAACAAAAAAGCTATATTTTTTACAACAAGAAGGAAACCAACCTTACCGCTCATACAATAAATTTGCAATGTGTACGACGTCATATCCAGCGAGATAAATCACTGCCGAGGAATGGACAATCTCGATGGCACAGATGACGTTCAGCGAACTTGTTTACGCAGATAAAAAGTTATACAACTATAAACCGCGCGGTTCTTATTGGTTTCCACAAAATGAAAGATAGTCAACATCTAACAATGAAGGATCTAGAGGCCGCAACGTCACCACGGATCTCCGTATTAATCTACAATAGGAATGCTTCATGCAATTGCAGATAAATAATGTGCATGAAGAGATAAATTCATTATTTTACTGGTAAAGGCAGTTTGCTTCCTGTTGAAGGTGAATAAACAAGCCTTTTTGATAATGCCTTAACAAGTACAGATATACAAGAAATACGTAAGCCTTTTATAGAATCCCAATTAAAATAATAAAAATGGAATTATATAATTGATGCACATGATTTAAAAAAAAAGAAAAAAATTTTTTTTTCATTTTTACAATAGGTAAATAAAAATTGATATTGATTGTTTTGGGTCAAAAATAAATGATAAATATTCTATATCTGTGTTGTTTGTAATGTATTATAATTTTTACTCTTCTAATGCAAGATAATTTTTACTTCTGACGTAAGTTATAAAAGTAGGAGAAAATGAAATAAAATTGTGCAGAAAAATTAATTGAATAAATTACATTTCCAAACACCTCGTTGCGATATGTTGTGTTTTAAAATGGGAGGTCTTCCCATGCTAAAAAAAATCTGAAAAAAAAAAAAATAGTAACTTAAATTTCGATGGAATTTGAATCCTGCTTAGAAAAATGTTAAGTGGTTTTTCGCTCATTAAAAATAATTTCGGAAAATGAATAGTACATAAAAAATATCAAATTGGTGCTTACATTTATGATGATGATCAAAATAAATATTTCTCCAAATAAAATTCTAATATATTTAAAAAAATTTGTACACATTTTATTAATGTATTTTTTATTACCGGTTTAAAAAGTAAATCTAATGAGAAAAAATATTGTGATGTTGTTAAAATTCTTATAATAGCTTCTAAACAATAAGAAATTACTAAGAAAATTATTATTTATGAAATAAGAACTAAATGATTCAAAAATGAATCGTCAAACTTGAGGAACGTGGAAGAATTTTTTTATCTGAATTTGTTGCTGGAAATAAGCCACTTGTTGTAATAGAAATGTAAAAGAACAATAAACGGATCCCTAAAGAATTCGGTCACAAAATACACGAGTCATTCAGATAAATGATTTCGAACGTTCCTAATCTGGGCCAGCGAGATAAAGCAATCTTCTGCAGAGTCTTGACAAAACCATAAAACTATGGTTGTGGAGGGGGGGCATCCAGATGCCTAGGCTGTTTTCTCTTTCTAACTTTGGGCTATTTTGGTGACGTCACGACAAGGTCGCTACTTCTTTATTGAGAAAACGGACATTTGGGCTTTCGAAAATAGAATTTTTGGTACAAAAATATATTTAAACCGATAGAAGAATTTAAAAACCTGTCTTCAGTCGTTGCATATGCAAACATTCTTAAACGTAGTTCCTTAAAAGGTATATAATATCCCCATCTTAAATATTTACGATTTTATTTTATTCAAAAAGAATTCCTAAATATTTTCTATTGAAAAAAAAAGAACAAGCATTTTTATTTATTTGTAATAACATTATTTAGACAAATTGAATTTCATGAAATAAACTAAATAAAATTTAATTGCAGCTAAGAAAAAGGATTCACTTACTGGCTTTTCTTGTTGGCTTGACACCTCCTTGGCTGACCGCGGTTGTCCCCTTCTCCAAATGATTTTAGAGCCGTAGTATTACTGTGCACATGAAATAAACATTTAATTTAACATTTAACATACGGCTCATAAATTAGTGTAGATCGCGTTTTTGATTTTGTACAAAAATGTCAACAAATAAAAGATAGATGAAAGAAAGAAATAAGTTTTCTGGTAATTATATGTAGAGGAAAGCAATTGAACTTGCTTTGTTACGACTGTTCCAATAGCACCTTTTTCAGCTTTTCAAAGAAAGTAGAGTACTTTCTTTTCTTTTTTCTTTTTAATATTATTCTTCAACTTGAATTAGCTACCTTTGTATTTTTTTAGTAATTATTTCTTATTCAAGCATTTTTGCTCGATTTAACAAATTTTTTACAGGTAGATCAAATTGGTTCCAACTAGTATTGTATAGTTCATAAGTACTAACATGGCTAGTGCCGTCACAAATTCTTCATTTATGGAGTATACCTCTGAGAATAATCTGCATTTCAAAGTGACGCATAATATTTTAGAACTACAGATCACTTTCCAACACAAAATTTGATTTTTTTACACTTTTATTTGAGGCTCCGGATCATCCAAAAATTTTGAAGAATAATTTAGCTTCTAAAGTATAACATGTAAATAAGCAGAAAAACATGCGTATTA
Source organism: Caerostris extrusa (assembly GCA_021605095.1). NCBI lineage: Eukaryota > Metazoa > Arthropoda > Arachnida > Araneae > Araneidae > Caerostris > Caerostris extrusa. Next base: position 65,445 of record BPLR01007371.1, read on the forward strand.
CTAAGGAAATTTATTCCTCATCAAAGGAAATTGCTAATCTCTACGAATCATTTCGATACAGCTGGTAATTTTGAGTATACTGTCTTATTGCTCGAAAACAATAATTAAACGACTTCTGATCCATAATATAATAATTAATATAAAACTAGAAAAACTAGCCAATGAACTTAAAGAGGAAAATAACTTTTATATAATTGAACTTCGAAGATTTTGCAAGCAATAAAATCCAAATTTTACCATCCCTGTTTAGCAACTATTTCAGGCACAAGATTACCAGAATATGCAAAATTGTAGTTCACTAGACAATGTCGGAGTTGTTTATCATTCACACATCCGAAAAGGTTTTTTGAAAATTCTGTCATCTGCGAGTAATTAATGGCCCTCATGAGAAAATTTCAGCTACTCTCTGTTACTTAATTTCCCAATTTAAAAGAAAGTTTGGGGATTCAATTTGGGACTAGATTGAGGTGACTCACTCACCTAGGAGACTCAATCCTTAATTTCTCAATTTGTTAGAACGATAATCTGAACAATAATAAGATATTTCACTCTAGCACTAATTCCTGTATCACAGATCAGATCAGCAGGCAGAATTTGAATAATTTCTGCAATAAGCCACTCTTTTGATAAGTTGCCTTGTCTCTTGACAGCTGACTTCAATAAATTCTCCATCATGTATTTTATTCCTTTGGATTTTTCTGAAGATTTCACTCCCAACTATAATAATAATTTATCCTCTCAATTAACTTAAAGACGTAATACAAGCTACACTTAATATCTCGACAGGAAACAATGGTATTGCAGCAAAATTTAGTAAAACCTCCTATATTTCAACCTTTAACATCTACTTTGAATTTTAAATAGCACCTTGGCCACAGGCAATGTACCAAAAGAGTGACTTATTTCAGAAATCATTCAAATTCTAAAACCGAATAAAGATAATACTTCCCTTAATTCTCATCAGACAATTTCTTTAAATTCTATGTAAGTAAACTATTTGAAAGAATTATACATAAGAGAATCATTCATTTTTCAGTTTCGAATAAATTCCATTATCATCAATCAGATTTATCCCTTTCAAGGACTACATTGTTACTACTTCATCACAAAATAGTTGAAGCTAAGAAAACGAAATGTTTTTTCAATTTTAAATAAAAAAATCTCATGAATTTAAGTATCAGTTTGAATGTCGAACTCCGCATCCAATCAGTAAAAATAATAAAATTACTTTTCATCTAGTTGATTTATTAATCCAAAACATATAATAACCATATCAATAATCAAATATTTTTGAACAACATAAAAGGAAGATTGGAAAATGAAATTTATTTTACCGTTTGATACAAATGAAACACATATCTAATACCCAGTAGCTAGCATGAATACTTTCTCACATGAATCTTCATCTTTTTCTTTCCTCCACACTTCACCCATTTACCTAGGGCTTTGTACCCTCCTAACAGTTAGAAAGGTGAGTGTAGGACATTAGTGAATCACGAATATCCTACTGGTGACTATTGAGAGAAGAATAATACCTTTCAGGAGGACTTTCAATGAGGAATTGCTTGTTGTTTGGGAGAAAATCACTAAAACACTCACCAGACAGGACGTCTATCAATTAAAGGTGCTTTACATTGGCCCTGTGGTCTAGTGATCAAATGAACTCTCTTGTATTCGAATATAAATACTAGATGACGAGTTACAAATGTTGACGAGTTACAAATGTTGACGAGTTACAAATGTTTGACGAGTCTTACAAATCTTCATCTCGAAAGATCACAAAATACGATAGCTGTTTTACTGGTTAAACTTTCTCTTTAGTTTTATCCATCACTATATTTGCATTCGTAGCTCACAATTATATTATTCTATCAGATAGTCTCTCTCTTCTTCGGGCTTTCCAAAATTATAATTTCAAATCAACGCGAGTTATAAATATTGTAAACTCAATTTGGTCTTAATTCCAGGTCATCGCTTTTTTTTCTCTTTATGTGTGACGGTTTCAAGTCATTTTTTAATGTCGTAAAAAGTGTCTTTCTGGAGTCTAATTGCTCTTTATTTTGTCTTTCCAAGGGCGATAAAGTTCTTTATTGTTTTTCATATTATTATTCAACAAGGATAAATTACCTACATTGTTTTATCTTTATTACTTTTTGGAGCCTTTTTATTTTTCGCATATTTTAGTTCAAAGTAGAACATACAGTTTTTTTTTTCAGTCGAATTCTTAATTTCTGTTTCAGTAATGTAGACTAACCATGAAACCTTCATTCCTCTTGTATTATTCCTGGAATCTTCAATGTTAAACATCTTGTTCCGGTTCTTCCTGTTGTAACAACAATTCAGAAATTGTAATATCTTCGATTCACCATCCTTAATACGAGTACTCTTACTCATATTACATCTTCATCTTCATCCTTTTAGATTTATTCATCACAAGTGCAGATATTTATTCAAACATTTCTTTCCACATACATTCCACCATTTGATAGTGACCATTTACCAATTCAACTGTCCTTCCCACTCTGTCAAGACCTTAAAAATTATAGATAAGCCATTTGTTGACTTAAACTTATTCATTCTCTTCAAAAATCTTCAAAATTCCTTACTTACATTTTAAACTTATTCTAAATTACAAGATTATCTTTCAACCGCGTCACAAAATAATACATAAAAATTAACTATTTCTCATAAATCATCTCAACCTTGAAGGAATTCCAAGTGTGAAAATCTCCTCCGTCACAAAAAAAAAAAAAAAAAAAAAAAATTATATAATGCCCGAACCCAACTTTCCAGATATTTCTAGATTTCATATGAGAAAACTTCAGTTACTCTTTTTTTACTTATATATATTAACGAAAATATTGGAACTCAGTTTGTGACTCTGTGGTTTATAAAGGAAGATAATCAAATTAATTAACAACAGGCATGATACTCTTGAGAATAACGAAATTTTTAGCACTAGCAATAACTCCATCATTTTAGATGCACATCAACGAGCTAATCTCTAAGCATCTCATTTTAATAAATCTTCTACAACATGCAGCTTGATGATCAATTGGCAAGCTCTCTGGCCTTTGGTATCACACGCTTCAGGTTCGAATGCTGGCTGGGGCATGGATGTTTGATAGTGGTTCGGAATCCACTTTAAACTATAGATCTCTGTCTAATTAACATAAAGTGTGCAAAAAAATTACCGTAGAGGGACAAACGAATCCATAATACATTTTGTTCATTTGGACTTTTCTGCAGATTCCTCAGAATAGTTATAAGATTCCTTTTTCTTTCGTTAAATTTACAGATACAATTAAGTCTATTCCCAATGCCTCCATTGGAAATGACTGAATTTCAGCCGAATTTATCAAAATCCTCCCCAGTTACTACATCCCATAGCTTCTACGTTTTTAATCATGGGAATTAAAGTTTTTTTCCCACTTGTCTTTGAAAATCTTATTTTTCTTAGATCAATTGAATAAATTGTGATAAAGCAATATTTGGCTAGCATGAATTCTCAAAGCCCATGTCAAGTCAAATCGAGTCCCGTAACTTTCACCGTTCATTTTGTAAACAAACAATTTTTTTCCTGTTTAAATTTGAAATGAATTAAGCTTATGCAAACATAATTCTCAAAGTATCTGTTCAAGTCAAGAAATTAATTAAACAATGTACGATGTCACTTCCTCATTTGATACTGGCGAATATCATGGGTATAATGTTAAATATTCTCCTTTTCGGAAAAATTTATTAGCATGTGCCGCTTCACAAAATTTTGGACTTGCTGGTAAGATTTTAAAAGTAAAAATGTTTAAAAATAACAAAAATTAAATAATTCTTATTATAAATATAACAAAAATGAAATAATTCTTTCATACATATTTTTCAAATATATTTCCATCTTTTTGTTCTCTCGGTTTATGTTCTTATAAATTTTAAAAGTGAATCAACATAGTTTTTAGATATTTTTATTGCCATACTGTTCCATTATTTTATTTCTAAGTTGTCACTAAATATTGTTTTTTAACTTATAAATAAAATTTTCAACTTTTATTTATATTTTTTTTGCAGCATTATTATTATTGATAATATTTTTTTTTTTTATTATGTCATATAATATTTTTTTTTTACAATCATATAGCAGAGATATGATTGAGATATTTTCAATAAATTGAATTTGATTAATTGTTTAAAGATCGTTTCTAAATCATTTTTATTATCTTTAATTTATTTGTTTTGTTTTTCATTAGGTTATAAATGTAATATATGAATAGATAGCATATCTTTGCTGCACTTGATTGAGCTAAAGGGCATTGTAATGGAAGGGAAACAATGCCACTTTTTTTCCATGTTATTTGAAAGAATGTATAAAAATTTATTTTTTAATTAAAAAAAATAAAATAAAAACTAAATGTTAGAACTTATTTTAAAAACAATTCTGAGCTGGGCTCTTTTGTGAAAAGAAAAACTTGCCTTAAACTCTTGCAATGAGATTTTAAATGTTAAAAACATCTGTCTTTTTTAATTTTTAGTTATAAAAACATTATTATATATCATGTAAATAAACTTAAAAAGTTCACAGTTTTTTTATCTGTAGTATTAATTTTCATTTAATTTAAATAATTTGTAAAATCACATAAAAATAAATACTTAATTACAATTAAGGATTCACTTTTAGTATAACGTGAGAAATATATTAATAAAAATATTAGTGAATAATTAATTAGGAAATAAAGAATTTAAATATATTTTTTGATAAATTTGAAGGAAAGTAATGCATTAAATGTATTCTATCACATATTGGTAAAACTTATATGAGACATTAATTATGCCAAAATTAATATATTTTTCAGGTAAAGGAGGTTTGTTTATATTGGAAGTACGTAATAGTAAGCAAATTACTCCTTTAACTCATCGAAATTGGGTAGATGGTATATATGATGTATCATGGAGTGAATTAAATCCTGAACTTTTAGTAACTAGCTGTAATGATGGCACTATTCTGATATGGGATATCATATTAGGACCAGTAAGTTTTTGTCAGATATATTTTTTTCTTTCGTGCTTTTCATGCCTTTTAGAATTTAATTTTTAATGTCAAATTAATGACTATAGCTCTTACAAAAATGGGTCTTTGGAATTCTAATTGCATTTATTGTGTTTTCTATTATAGATGTATACAATTTTACACATTTTCTTAATTTAGTGAAGATTAAATCCTCTATTTAGTATAAGAAAGATAAGCTAAATAAAAGATTAAAAGGGTGTCAATGAAATGTTGAATTTTAATGTAATGCAGTATAGTTTTTGTTTTTATATATTTTAAAAATTTCAGTTATACATATTTGTTATTATAAACTATTGACATTAAAATAATAATAATAATAAAAAAAAACACATGAAAATTAAAGAATCATTTAATAAATATTAATTTACATTTAATTATTATTTAATTTAATTTTTATATGTAATAAGTTTAATAAATATTAATTTTATATCTGAAATATTTTTCTCTAATTTTCATAAGTTGGTAAATTTATTTTTCTTTAAAAAGAATAGAATGATATCAACAAATAAAAAAAAAATTATTATATCATCATATTATTATATTATTATCTCATTATTACCAATTTTTATTCTGTCACTTTTTAACTTTTTCAATTTAAAACATTTTTAAAATAGAATGTTTTAATGAATTTTATGTAGATTTCAAGTTGATTTGGACAAATAAAAATGTTTGTTGGAGTTAAATATATAGTTCATTAAAATTCATTTATTAGCTATATTTATATGCAAGTTTATTGTTTTTATTGTATTGTTATTTAATTTTTTTTTTTTTTTTGTCAAATCATTTGCAATTTTTTAGACTGTTTATTATTCTCAAAATTTTATCATTTTAACATAAGGGATTTAGTTTTGTATGCATTTCCTGCAATGAAAATAAATTAATAATATTTTTAGTTTTGTGTCACTGTAAGAGAAAAGCTTGAAAAATTATACAATCAAATAAAATGAAATATTTTTTTTTTTTATGAATTATTTATCATAATGAAATATTAATTATTTAAAATTATTTTAATCACAAAATATCATTCCAAATTAACAATTTTGTTTTAACCATATTCATTGAATGAAATTGTTTCCTCAGTCATTGTCACTAATCTGCATTTGATTTTAAAAAGCTTTTATTTAGTACCAAATTATAAATGTCTCTAGTCAAAAGAGTGTTTTGTAAAAATTAAATACGGTAAAAAATATCAATTATATTTAGAAAAATTTTTCATTAAAAATAATATCATACAATAGATTAGAAATCATACTTGTATGGTTAATTTCAAATAATAACAAGTTGAAATGTATCAATTTGTAAGTAAAATTCTACAAGTTCACTGTAATTTATTTTGGCTGTAGTACCTGAATGTTATAATATGAAATAAGAAAGCTGTAAATATGAAAACCATGATATAATAAGAAAATGCTAGGATTGACTGAATTACATCTTTCATTTAGAATTTTTAATTCTAATTTTGGTATAATTTTTTTTTTATGTATTTTTGCTAATAAAATTTGTCAAGGTTAAATATATTATGTTTGTTAAAGCCAGAAGAGATATAATTTTTGGATTGGACCTGTTAATAAATTGATAGCTTTACATTAGAAATACATTTTCAGAATACTGTTAACTGTTTTTAATTAATACATAATTTAAAAAAACCTTAATTTGCTGTGTATAATTTGTTGTAATAATCTGTAGTAAAAACACAATTGATTTTGTATAATATGGAATGGCATAACCTGCACTCATAATTTTCAGTGGTAAAATTCACTTCTGTATAAAATACAGTGGTATATAATATGCAAACAATTTGATTTTCATTTATTTTATTTGTCACAACTTTTATGAATAAAACTATGTTTTTGTGTCTGTGATTGAGATAAAAAATTTCATCACCAAAATAATGTAAAAAATTGACATATGGCAAACTGGTTATATTAAATGTGAATCAAACTTTTATAAATTCAATTTTTCACAATTTTGCTTTAAAGAATTGTAAAATTTATTTGATTTAGAAAAGTTATTTGAAACTTTATCAGTTTTAGGTATACATTGTTGTCTTCTTTTTCTGTTCTCATAAATTAACACACTTTCAATTGATATATATAAAATATTTATTCACATTCCAACAATACAAATTCGAGCAACTGCCCGCCAACCACACTCGCGTTCCTTCTTCTGCCCTTGCTGTTACATTTTTAATCCCCGTATAAGACATTCGCCTTATATGGAGTTACAGGAGGAGGAGTTATGGAAGAGCCTCTTGGTCGTGGCGCCATCTATTGTCATTTATAATGACAAATAGTTTACATTCGGGCATCCTGACCAAGCAATTGCCACATAAATTTTTAGTAATTACACTTTACCATATACAAAAATAAACACAAAAATATATACAGCGCATAAAACATGTAATAATAAAAAAAAAAGATGTTAAAGTTCTAATATGATTATTGTCCAAATGAGTTCCTAAAAAAGTTCAGATAAAAAAAAGTTCAGGAACAATGTTTATAGTTATTGATGAATGGGGCACTAGTCGTTACATGGATTATCTGGAGAGACACTAGAAGATCCCAGGGTTCCTCATCATCCGAGTCACAATCATCTTTATGAAGTCGCCATGGCTTGAGTTGACTCACGTGTGCTGTTGTGATGTAGAATCTGCCTCGTTCTTGTTCTTCCAGCTGAGTCACTCGATAAGTACCGTTGGGGAGGACCTCAGTCACAATTAGGGGTCCTCTCTATTTTGCTTGAGTCTTGGTAGCTTCTCCTGTTGATTTTTGCTGAACGTCGAACAACCACTATTTCACCTGGTTCAAAAGTAATTGTTCGGCATTTTTCTGGTCGTAATACTTCTTCATTTTGTCTGGTTTCTTTTTTTTTTATTACACTTCTAGTTTCTTGTTGATCGTTTTTGGGATCAGTCACTATCAATACTTTCGTCTGCGACTCTTCGAAGGACTCCGTCATTAAATCTAGGTGAATAGCCATGAAGAATTTCGAATGGCGTTTTATTTGTGGTTTTGTTCACCGTATTATTCAAATTTCTTTCTGCTTGTTTTATACGTAAATCCCAATCTTTATGTCGGGAATCTTTCATGGACGTCGTTATTGTAGAAAGGACTGTTCTGTTGATTCGTTCTACCATGCCATTGCCCATAGGATGTTGAGTAGAATTCAAGGTATGCTTTATTCCGTTATCATGACAGTACTTTTCAAATTGATGCGATGTATAACAGGAGCCTCTATCACTTATGATTCGGTCAGGTAATCAAAATCTTCAACAAAAGTTTTTCAAACCTTTTAAAACATGTTGGGAGGCAGTATTTTGACTGGACAAAGTCTGGTAAATCTTGTGAAGTTATCAATTATGATTAATAAATCTCGATTTCCTCATGTGCTTTTCACGAAAGGTCCTAAATGGTCTATGTGAACAACTGAAAAGGGGTCTTTTTCAGGATTAATCGGGTGTAGATATCCTTGTTGTTTTCCACCTGGAGTCTTGTTGACTAAGCATTCGAAACACATTGAAATATGTTTCCGTAAGTAACGCTTCATGTATGGAAACCAGTATCTTTTATTTTGCTAACAGTCCTATCAACAGAAAAATGTCCCATAAGGTCGTGAAATTTCACAGCAGTACTTTTCTCATACTTTTGGAATCACATACAGAAGTTTCTCTTTTCCCTTTGATTCTCCTATAGATTCGGTTTCTTTTGAAGGCAAAATTAACAATTTGTTGCTTTTCTTCATATGTTCTTTCATGCTCTTCCTTCTTAAAAATGTCAATCAATTTTCTTAAATCTTTATCAGCATGTTGAATGATCAAAATTTGTTCATCTTCACTTAGTGTTAGGCATACTTCAAATTTCTTCTCTATGAGGTTTGTTATAGTATCTTCGATTCTGAAACGGGAGCTCGACTCATCGCATCAACATGTGTCATTTTTTATGCCTGGTCTGTGGCGAACTTCAAAATCATATTCTTGAATAAGTATACTCCATCTTTGCTATCTGAGGATTACAGGATTTTTGGCATTCATGTAAATTAATGCTTGACAGTCAGTGACAACTGTAAAACTTTTTCCCAATAAAAATTGTCTCAATCGTTCTAATGTTCATACAATAGCCATTAACTCCAATTTACTTGAATGATAATTCTTTTCAGCTTCAGTCGTTTTCTTGCTAACGCAGTAAACTAGAGTGCCACTTGTTTCACTTCCAACTTGAAGTAGCATGCCAGCGATACCTTCCGCACTTGCATCAGTATGAACTTCAGTTTTAGTTTCGGGATTATAGAGTGCTAAAAAGTAGGTTGTCGAGTCAATTCACTTTTTCAAAACATTAAAGATTGTTCTTGTTTTTCTCCCCACTTAAAATCTTACAGTTCTTAGTTAGGTCAGTCCAAGTTTTGCTTTCATAGCATAATTTTGAATAAATCTCCTAAAAAACTTGTTAAGCCGAGAAAGCGTCTAACTTCATGCAAATTTGTCGGTTGGCGAAATTTAGAAATTACTTCTACCTTTCTTGAGCCTGGTTTAATCCCATTCTTATTAATAATGAAGCCTAAAAATTCTACTTCATCTTTTTGCAAACTCACATTTAGACAATTTTAATGTTAACTTAGCTTCTCGAAGCCTCGAATACTTACCTAATTTTTTAATCATTTCTTCCCAAGTTTTGGCATGTACAAGGATGTCGTCGAGATAGCATAAAGCATCTCTTTGTTGCATAAGCCACCGTTGAAATTCTGCTATGGTACACAACCGCTGAAATTCTGCTGGTGCGTTTGTTAAGCTATCCAAATATCATTCTTTCAAATTGTCCAGTTTCATCTGGTGTGATAAATGCAGTTTTTAATTTGGCTTCTTTTCTGTCAAGGATTTGTAGATACCCCTTGAGCCAAATCGAGAGTTGTAAAAACAGACTGCAATCATGTAGTTGTTCTAAAAGATCATCAATTTTGGGAAGAGAAAATTTTTATCCTTGATCGTCTGATTATTTAGTTTTCTATAGTCAATAACTAGTGATTTTCACCAGTTTTCTTACGCACTTAAAAGAACAGGGCTTGATTATGGGGAACGTGTTTCTTTTACAATACCATGTTCTTTCCATTCATTAAACGATTTCAAAATTACTTTTCTTTCGGCTGAATTTGTTTTTATACGGTTTCATACATACAGGTTTTGAACCCTCAACTTCTTTAATATCCATTTTTATCAGTCCTGTACATCCTAATTCCGATATGTTTAATGCAATACAGTCTCTATACTCATTCAGCAAATCAACAATGTCCTTCTGTTGTTGTTCAGTTAAGTGTTTATTAACTTTTATTTGTTCTAAGCATATAGATTTCGCACTACATTATCTGAACTAACATTTACTATTTCTACTGAAGAAGTGTCATTAATCAAATTAACATAATTTAAATCTGGTTCCAAGTTGACCTCCTCCACTAATCTACATTTCCAATATTCTGATTTTCTTTTAAAATTATTTCATACATCCAATATTAATAATTGGTATGATAGTTTTACCTTCTTTTATTTCTAACAAAAGAATTAAAATTTGTTTCATTTCCCTGCATCATAATTAACCCATTATTTATTAGTTCTGTTTTCGCCTTTACAAAATTTATGCCATTATTTATTATTTTCGTAGTTTCCTCCACTCTCGCAATTCTAATACGTGGCGTTTCTTCGATGCAGTTTCATCCAATAAATGGGTAAATCTTTTGCATAATCCGATATGCAAAATATCCCCGACCTCAGCATATGCAATATATGGTAAATCTAAAAGGTGCGCCCCGACTAATAAATCAACTGGTTGAGCCGAATCTGGAACAATTAAAAACGGGAATATCATTTCCCACTACTTC
>BPLR01007372.1:0-20020 GCA_021605095.1 Caerostris extrusa
GAGAAGCGATTCATTGATAGTGCTCTTTTGCTGGAAAAAATACTACTATTTATTTTTTTTCACCTCTTTGAATTACCTTTTTTTTGGTATCATAGCACGTACCTTATAATAAACTTTGAAGTTAATTTTTAAGGTTTTTATTGTTAGAAGCTATTTGGATTCTGAAGGTTAAACTTTATTTTTTGTAGAAAAAAATTATTTTTAATATTTATTTTTTTTTTTTTATGCGTTGAAGCGTTTATAAAAATCAATTATTTTTGTCAAACTTACATTAACTTAATAAGTTATGGAAAAAATTATTATTGCTGAACATTTTTAATATTTTTTTTAAACAAGCAATGTGTTTAGTTTGGAAATAAATGTAGTAAAGCTGTGATGATCCAATTACAGGATAATCGTATTTTGCAATTTAAATAAACAAATTGTACAGTAAATTCGATTATTTAATAATAAATAGACATGCTCACACATTTGCCCAAAGTGTGAACAAACTGACTGTAGAACGTCAAACCAAACCTCCTCTGAAAGAGCGCTTCTTGTATCAATCAGAGAAATGGTTAGTTGGACTACAGACTCTCACCCGGAGATGAAGTATATTTCGCCCATCCTGCACGTATTCTAGTTGCGTGTTTTCGGCTTAGAAGTTGAATTCTTCCACGAATCTCTAATTATACGTCTTTAAATGGGCTAAATATTATATGTTCTACAATTGTATGAGTGTGGTGTTTGTGCGAGTGTAAAAAAACTGTGAGTTCCCAAACCTGTGCCTCAAGTATTTCAACCAACACACTCAGTTACAATCTTTTGCCCAGCCTGCACACTACAATATATAGTATATATCGAAAAAATAATCATATAAATAATGATCGACTTTTTTTCAGTGAAACCTCATTAGATGTTTCAGTACAATATTGCAGGCATATCCTTTAGCATAATGATGAACAAATAATTAAATCACTGCTGGTTAATTGAAACCAAAAATTAGCTTTTTCAAACATCTTTCTTCTTTAAATGAAAATTAATCCTCGTGATAATAATAATTAAATTCACGGCAAAACATTTGATTTCCGTTTTGAATTCACGATCCATTTAAACATTTAAATAAATGATTAAGCAGATCAAACCAGAAAGCCTTTTCTAAAGACAAATGAAACTAAAAAGGTTAAAGTTACGGCTAGATATCCACCCAATTTTTTTCTCTAGAGCAGTCTCTACGTACAAGATACCTTGAAAAGTTCATTAAAATTCTTTCCTCTGAATGTTCGCCTTTAATTACTCAAATTAAGCAACTGCCGGCAAAATTGAATAAATGGATTGTTGCTCTTTAGTACAGGTTAGATTTTATTCATGTTCTAAACGCCTCCTTTGTTGAGAAAGGTAAAGCAATTCAATTCTTTGTGCGGATATTTTTTTCCTACTTTTGTAATTGAGTCAAGTTTGGGGAAAAGGCCCAAAAGCCCTTTTAAAAAATTGAGATGCGTTTCATTGATAGTGCTCTTTTGTTGAAAAAAAAAAATACTGCATTTTTATTTATTTTTTTTCACCTCTTTGAATCACCTCTTTTTCGTATCATTGCACGTTTTTATAATAAATTTTGAAGTTTATTTTCCGAGTTTTTATTGTTAGAAGCTGTTTGATTCTGAAGGTTAAATCTTATTTTTGTGGAAAAAAAATTTTTTTCATTTTATCCTTTTTTTTTTATGAAACGGTTATGAAAATCATTTATTTTTTTCTAAAAATCAAATTCACTTAATAAGATATCATAAAAAAGTTGCTATTTTGAAATTATTAATAACTTGATTTAAACAACATTAACTTAATAAATTATGAAAAAATATAAATAACCGTTTCTGCAATTTCAGTAAACAAATGTACTTAACTGTGAATTGATCATATTAATACATTTACCCAAAGTTTTAAACAGAGCGACAAAACCAAATGTGTTTGTGTTTAGTAAAAAGTGGCCTACCAATGTATTTCACTGTAGCAATTTGAGTTAACGGGACTTGAAGTGGAATCTTTCAAGAATCTATAATTATGTTCTTTTCAGTGGATAATGTCTCTATGTGAATACTGTGGTGCTTGAAATTAAATAATCTATGAGTTTTTGTATCTTAGTCAACCAAACTAATTTGTACAGTAAATTCGATTATTTAATAATAAATAGACATGCTCACACATTTGCCCAAATGATATAACAAAATAAAAGTCGAATAACCAAACCTCCACTGAAAGAGAAATCTATTTAGTCAATCAGGAGAAATGGTTAGTTGGCCTACAGACTCTCACCAGAAGAGGAAGTATATTAAGAGCATCCCTGCACGTTTGAATTTCGGGTTTTCGGTCTTAAAATGGAATCCTTCCACGAATCGATAATTATAAGTCTTTAAATGTGTTAAATATTGCCTATGTTTAATTGCATATGTGTGGTGTTTGTACATGTGTAAATAAAACTGTGAGTTCCCCAACTGTGCCTCAAGTATTCTCAACCCAACACACCCAGTTACAATCTGGTTGCCCAGCCACACTACAATATATATAGTATATATAATTAAGCAGAAAAATAATGCTCCAAATGATGATCTTTTTTTCTTGTGAAACCTCATGTAGTTAGTGTTTCAGTACAACATTGCAAGCATATCCATTAACATAATGATGAACAAATAATTAAATCACTCTTGACTAATGTAACCAAAAAATTAGCTTTTTAAACATCTTTCTTTTCAAATGAAAATTAATCCTCGTGATAGTAATAATTAAATTCACGTCGAAACATTTCATTTCCGCTTAGAATTCAGAATTCTTTTAAACATCTAAATAAATGATTAAAGCATCAAACCTAAAAAACATCAAACCAGAAAGCCTTTTCTTGAGACAAATGAAACTAAAAAAGGTTAAAGTTAGGGCTAGATTTCCACTCTTTTTTCTCGTGAGCAGTCTTTACATACAAGATACCTTGAAAAGTTCATTAAAATTCTTTCCTCTGAAGGTTGCCTTTAATTACTCAAATTAAGCCACTGCCGGCAAAATTGAATAAATGGATTGTTGGTTTTTAGTACCAGGTTTTATTTCGCTTCTTCATGTTCTAAACGCCTCCTTTGTTGAGAAAGTTAAAGCAATCCAATTCTTTGTGCAGAATATTTTTTTCTACTTTTGTAATTGAGTCAAGTTTGGAAAAAAGGCCTAAAAAGCCCTTTTAAAAATTGAGATGCATTTCGTTGATAGGGTTCTTTTGTTGGAAAAAAAAAATATTTTATTTATTTATTTTTTTTCACCTCTTTTGAATCACCTCTTTTTTCGTATCATAGCACGTACTTTATAATAAACTTTTGAAGTTTATTTTCAAAGTTTTTATTGTTAGAAGCTGTTTGGATTCTGAAGCTTAAAATTTATTTTTGTGGAAAAAAATAATTTTTGGTATTTTTAAACCCTTTTTTTTAATTCGTTAAAACGATTATAAAAATCCTTTATTTTTTTCTAAAAAAAAAAAAAAAAACTTATATTAACTTAATAAGTTATCATGAAAATAGTTGTTATTACTGAAATGTTTAATAACTGGTTTTGACAGGCAACTATTTACTTGAAAAATGAATACAGTGCATGATCAATAACATAATAATTCTTTTGCAATTTAAGTAAACAAATTGCACAGTAGCTCGATTATTTTAATAATAATATATATATATATTATTAGACCCATAACATAATTACGTTGGAAATCATTTGTAGACAATACTATCTTTCATTAAATTTTAGCATGGCACTGTTGTGACTGTACTGCCATCTGTACAAATACTGTTTTAGAACTGTCAAGAACAGCTGTCAAAGAACGTGTTGATAAATAACACGTGTGTTTGACTCGAGGATTTCAAGATTCTTTAATTCAGGGAGTGAATTGTTTCCATTTTATTATTTATTATTTAATTACATAATGATGTGTTATATCCATTGATTACGCATTTTCTATGAAATAACTTCGTGGTTAAGTGTTAACTATATCTATAAAATATATTTGTTGTTTCTCAAAATGGGAAATATTTCAGATCATCACTGAAGAAAATTGGCGAATACCGGTTTGTTAAAGGCAAATAGTATGATATCTAGTATTGTAGGGATGTCAGGAAGTTTGGTAAAAAGCATTATAAAAGAAAATCAATATGAAGACAGTTTAAAAAGCAACAGTAAAGAAATTGCGGGAGAAAAAAACATAAAAAGCTCACGAACAGACAGAAAAATCCGGAATGCAAACTTTGAAAATCGAAAAATGTCTAATCGCATGTTACCTAAACATATAAATGACAGAGGTAATCAAGTTAGTGCGACAAGTAATGAAGACTTGTAGATACCATGCAGCGACAACTTTAGAATTTGGTTTGATGGCAAGAAAACCATATCGCAAAGCCGGAGCCTACTCGGGCATTGATTAAAAACGATTTCAATTGGTACAAATCTTTCAAGCTGAAGGTGGAAAAGGGTAAATATTTATTGTGATAATTATTATAGTATGCCATGAAGTTTATGTACGTTTTCTTTTTCAACAGATTTACTTTTCAGACGAGTTCTTTTAAAATCCATGATGATAAGTCAAAGTTTGTAAGAAAGAAGGCCTACAGAAGAATACCATCCTCACTGTATTGCTCCGACGGTTAAAGATACCACATCTATCATGGTGTGATCTGTGATAGTTTTAGAGATGCTCGTCTTCTTCAAATAGTGCAAAGTATTATGAAACAAGACTAGTACATAAAATCTCAGACTCTTTATGTCAGCTCTTTGAATGGTTTGGTGATGGGAGCAGAACTAACTTTTATGCACTACTGAGCTCATCACCATAAAGCAAAAACAGTTATCAAATTTTTAATGATATATCAATGTATTGAACTGGCCTGTCAACTCGTCAGGCATGAACCCAATAGAAAATGTATGGGAACTCCTGAGACTCGAGATCAGTGAGTTGGCAATAATAACAAAAAAAAAAGTGTTCATAAAGAAGCTAATTCATTTGGCATTGTAATGCATACCTCAGGGAAGTGGTTAAAATGTTGAGCAGATAGTATACCACAGATAATAGCGGCTCTCATTAAAGCAAAAGTAATTACTTATAACATGTTAATCATTATTATTATATTAATTTGTACAACTTATCGAGTGTATTTTATTACTCTTTTATTTGTCTGAGGTTACATTTATCAGTATGTGATTAGATGTATATTTTTAGTATATGTATGTACATTAACTAACACATACTATCTTTTCAGAAAATGCTTCTGGAAAAGATGTGAACTTGGGCAATGTAGCGCCATATTTAGCATGAAAAGGACGAAAGACAGTGGTCTCAACATTTTATGGTCTCTGAATAGATGAGTGCTCTCTATTTTATTAATACTCTATAGTTACATTTCGCATTATTTCGGAGAAAAATGATAAACAAAGAGAAAAGTACAACGCGCTATTATTGAAATACAACTAAAATAGTACCTAATGCTAAAGTTAAGAAGAAGATTTTTAAAAGTTAAAACAAAATGTAACAATATGAAAATATTTTGCCGAATATCTACACCTACTTGCCTTTTATAGATGGAATTCATTTGCACAGATTTTTTCAGAAGGATAAAATAGTGCCTTTTAACGTTTACTTAATTAAAATATTAAAAAATATTATTGGTTATTATTAACTGTTTTACATAAAATTGGTTAACTTAATTAAAATAAAAAAAAAAAAAACTTTAAAAAAGTTTAAAAGATAGTTAAAAATATTGAATGAACATTAAAATTGCTAAATTAAATTTAAATAGTGTTTAAATTTTTTTTTTTAAATATATCTCATAATATGTTTTTGTTATATATAATACATAATATGTTTGCATGGTTTTTTTAATTAATATGCATATTTTTATGTTTCCCACTTTCAAAATGCTGTAAAAATAAAAGAGGCAGAATAGAGAGAAAAAAAGAGAGAAAAATAAATGGCATCAAAAATGTTCCAAAGTGTATTAATAGATGGCGCTGTAAGCATCATAACAAAGCAAAATTCGGCTGCCAGTGACGTCACCGTATTTGGCATGAGTTGCACAATAAACCCACCGTAATTGTTCAATGTGTGATTGTTTCGGTTTTTTTGACGAAAAAATGCCTTCAAATCATTCAATAGTTTTGACACTGTTACTGTTAGTGGAAAGCCCATCCACCACGCAAGGTCATACCAAATGGATGGGAAAAATAGGTGAAAGATTTTGGTACTTTTTTTTATACCATACTGTTTCCCCTTCTTCAAATATCTTCAGTTCAAATTTGAACTCATTGTGATGAGTGGTTCTTTTTTACAGCATTTTGAAAGTGGGACTTTAATTATAATCACATTGTGCTTAAATATACTATATATTAAAGACCTAATGTTTGAGGTTGAGAGTTTATAACTTGCTATCGTTTATCGGGTTTCAAACAGATCACTCTCAGTTCGGAAATTTGATTCGATATCTACCCTATTTCTGTGTTCTTTTAAAATTCTTGTTTAAAAAAGCGTTATTATAAATTGAATAAGAAACAAGTTCAGAATTTTGAGAATAGGGAGATGCCATTTTTACTTATCTTGAATAGTTTTTTTACTTTACCATTTAGGTAATTACTTATCTTACCATTTAGCGAAATTACATATACCATTTTGCTGGGTAAAGAATACGCAGTACTTCTATTGAAACTCGTGTCCCTTAATAAATATTACACAGCAATACGAAAAATATCTTTGTCGCTAACTAATTATCATGCACTGTATAAATATTTGTTGTTTGCATGTCTTTTAAAATATAAGGCTCCAAAAAAATTGTTTTATTAGTACCTTATATATATAATATATATATATATATAATATATATATATATATATATATATATATATATATATATATATATATTATAGTAAATATAACATAACTATATTTTAACTATATTAAAATATATATTTAATTAAAACACTTTGTATTTAAATTTATTTATGCTATAAATTTAATGTAATACCTTTTGTGAATGATGTTTTAAATCATCGTTAGAACTGTTTGATAGCAGGTAGTATGACACACATATCGTTCTATTCGTAATATATGTTGTTTATGAATAAATATACATTCCATATACATACATTGTTTTATGCTTAATTGGATCATTGTTTTTTGTTTTAAAATAGTAAATTATTTGCCAATATATATTCAAAATTCTAATGAAGATAGTCTCTTTAGTTTAACTATTGTAAAAATTTACGAACCTGTTTGATATTAAAATAATAATAACCTTAGTTTTTAAATGGATTCATTTTGTCATGAGGTTATTTTTAAATTAATAAAAGCATAAATGTAGTATAATCAGTCGAAGTCAAATTAAAGGGCCGAGAATTTTCGAATGAGTCTTGAATTGTTTTAAAATTTGACCCCCACTCTCTTATAAAAGCAATTTTCATTTTTTATTTTAAGACTTAATGTTAAAATAAATGTTAAGAAAGGTAATTCAATTGCAGAGATTTCAAAGTAATTCCGAATGTATTTAAGTTGTCAATAATACAGTCAGTTGTAAACCAGTTACTGCTTTAGCAGCTTGTAACAGCTAAGTACTGAGAGACTTTTAAACGGCTTACAAAAATGCTGAGCTTGAGGTACTCAGGCTTATAGAAAGTTATCTTAGATTAACAATGAAATAAGATCTGTTCAATAATATCTAATATATATACGTTACTCTATGTTTAAGAAAAATATTAAGATTTACAAATATATAATCTTTCTGCTTAAAATTTTACAATTTTCTTTTGCTTGTCTTAAGCTATTTTATAATATTTCAGAATTTATTAATGTCTCTTAATTTCGTGCTGTTACTTTTTTATAGTATATATGGTGGGTTTTTTTTTGTAAGCAAATTTAAAATACAATATTTTTAAGTAAGTGCAAATACTAGCATTTAAAGTTGTAAAAATACTTTGTTATGAAAGAACTGCTTTTATAGATGTGTGACTTCAATAAAACTCATTAAAATTATTTCACAAATTCTTCGAATTCCATTAGTAAACACCATAAAAATTAAAATTACGGAAAAAAAGTCAGATGGAATTGGTATAACAAAATTCGACTCAGAAATCAGAAATGTTTTGGCAGACTAACCTCTGCCCAGAATTCACTGCTTGAGACCTTCTGCAATGCACCTATATATTACCACATCAAAAAGAACTGTCTTTGAAAAGACATTTCTTAAATGACAGACCTGCTTTTCAAAATCAATAAAGACAAATAAAAAAAAAAAATAGAAAAATTTTTGTATAATGTTTAATGTTAGAGATTTTAAATAACTCATCATTTATAATAAAACTTGGGCTCGAGGCAGGATTGTTTTTTGTGAGGCTGATTTGCTTTTAACGATTACGAAAAATGATATACAACTCTAAAAAACTGTTCTTGATTCAAAGTGTATTATGAACCTTCAACTAGAAAAGTAATAGAGTAAGTAACCAAATTAATTTAATTTATTTCACAAATCCTTTGAATTTCATTAGTAAATACCATGAAAATTAAAATTGCGGAAAAGAGTCAGGAAGAATCTGTATAAAAAAATTCGACTCCTTACCCCCTGCCCAGATTTCACTGCTTGAGACCTTCTAAAATGCATCCATATTTTGCCACATCAATTCGGAAAACAGACTCAGAAATGACATTTCGAAAATGAATGCCTCTTCATTCCAAAATCAACAGAAGAACTTTCAGGACGAAAAATATCTCTGCAAAATGCATGGAAAGCATTTGTTTGACATAATTTTTTTTTTTCGGATTTGAAACTAGCTGCTCGATTTCTAAAAATTGACTCTGTATTCCCCAAGGTATATATATATATATTAACAGATATGATCCAGTATTGTCTGATAACCTAAAATAAATTTTTAATTTTTGTAAATTTGAATAATAAAAAATGTTGTGCAATATTAGAGATTTTAAATAACTCATCGTTCATAATAGAAATTTGGGGGATGCAAGATGGCAAATTGTGAGGTTGATTTGTATTTTGGTGCTTAAAATTACATATAACTCTAAAAAAGCAGCTCTTGATTCAAATTGTATTGTGCACCTTCAACTTCAATAAGATGCAAAGAAGACCTCAAGAAATGAAATCACCCAGATTATGCAAATAAGTAGTAAGCTGTAAAGTACTGGAGCAATATGCATCCGGAGACCAACAGGAGAAATTTTATGAATCAATTAATAAAGTAAAGTAATTAAAAATTGTAAAGTTTTGAAACAACAAGTGAAAAAATCATTTTCTAGCTACGTTTCGGATGATGATTCATCCAACTATGTTCTCTTGCATTATGAAGTTCTCAAATCTTGTTTGTAAAGGCTTATGTGAATTTCTATGTGATGTTATGAATTTCAATATATGATGATATATGATGTATCAAGATAACCAACAATTGGTTTTGAAATTAAGAAAAAATCAGAATTGATTGTAGTTATTAGATGAGAAATATCATCTTTTGGCATATCCTTCACAAATATGTTCTATTTCTACAATCAGTATACAATAATATTTGTGTGATATCTAGTATTCTTCAATAATGGACATTAATCATAAAACAGGCATGACATTCGTTGTATATAAAAATGGATTAAAAATTGTTTTTAAACCATTTAAAATTTGTGTTGAGTGCTCCATTTGCAAGCAGGATTCATATATGTAAATTTAACTGCCTCATTTCTACAGAAATTTTTTTTTTTATTTTTCTCTCCTATCTGACAGCTTTTTGTTTGTTGTGACTTCATAAGTTTATTACAAATGTTACTTGATTTTGACTGTTTCGAGAAACTTGTTGAAATTCATACATCAATATAGAACTGTTAGAGCGAAACTGTTTCATACATTTTACATTTGTTTTTAAACTGAAAAAAGTTCATGGCAGAGCTAACAAAACAACTAAAACGGAAATCAAAGTTACAATGGCTGCTTCTTTTTACATTAAAAAATCGAAATGCCAACATGACATAATCAATGTCTGAAATTCTGAAACGTATTCGTCGTTTTGGACCAAGAAACTTTACCTAACTATTTTGCACATTTCTTTGTCTATTTTTCTTAATACACTTCATAACTTGGCATGGGGAGTTATAATAACTAGTTTTCATAACTACTCATGGCTAACTTTTAATTAGCCTCAGTAGTGGACAAAGGGAGCATAATTACTAACATCTGTTCCTTTATAGTACGAAACTGTATTTTATTGTATTGTATAAACAATTAATTTCCTTCCCTGTATTTACGTGTGACCTTGTCAAATGACAAGGTCACACTAAACTGAAAGGCAAGGAAAATATTTTTACTGAAACAATCCGTCATTTTAGGGAATTTCTTATGTATTTAATTATTTGATGTGATATTCCTCTTCGGCTTTTTTATGGAATATATATATATATATAAATATATTTAAAATGCACATTTAAAATTTATATTTTTGGGAATATATAGTTTTTTAATTGACATATTTAGTCTTTTGAAAATTTTATTCTGAACATAAAATTTTCAAGCCTCGTGTAAAACTTTGTTAATACAAAATAATTATTTTCAGTTTCAAATTAAAATAATAATAAAAAAATGGTTAAAAATAAATTTATCATAGCTTTTTATTTTTATTTTTATATTTTTTATCAATATAATGATGTTAGTATAGGAAAATAAATTTAAAAATTAATACTGTAAATTTTTCTACTTTTTTTACAATAACTTGACTGGTGGCAACAGTCAATTTTTTAGACTGTTGCCATCTGATAACTTGAAAACTTTCATGGTAATAAAAATATTATCATTTAAAAGAACTTAATCTTTATTTTGAAATGGGGGATATTATTTTATTTTTGACTTTATTTTTGAAATTCCAGATGAACAAACAACTGAACTTCAAAGAGATTGTTTAGGATGCAATTTCAAAAATTTATATTTTCCTTAAAATTCTTTTCTAGATTTCTGTTCAATTCTTAGTTCAGAAAAACAAGCGAATCTCTTTTTGATCCTGCTGCAAGTTTCAGCTAGCTTAAGGTAAATACTTAGTTCAACTTTTTCCCCCTAATTGACTCTACTCTAAGAAAAGAAATGACATTTATTTTTATTGAAGCTTTAGAACAAGCAATAACATTAATAGAATTTCTTTTGTTGATCCACTCACGTTTTGGTTTAAGTAAAGGAATATTTTTCTTACTGTGGCCCAATCAATGCCGCAAGACATTCCAGAACATGGCCGATATGAGATATTTGATAACAAGACACTTTTTCAATACTAGTTGATTACTGTTTACAATTGTTTGGTTGCAGTTAACAGAATTGTTCTTGATTTGTTGGGAAGCTGTGTCTTCTTTAGGTATGAAAATAAATACATTTTATTAAATTTAAGATTCAAGACGAATTATCCTCATTTAAGGCAACATTCATATATAAATTAATATTAGAAAAAAAGAAAATTTTCTTTCACTTATTACGTTTTGATATAATAAAAATAATTTATTTTTTAAGACATTTCCAAACTTTTAAATAGATTATTACATTACATTTTAAATAGATTATTACAAACATGTGTCAATTTCACTGAAATTGACACGTTTGGAAGTGAAGTTGACACTCTGTCAATTTCACCAAACATGTCAAACATTAATAGTCGTCCAGTTTTTTATACAAGCATAATGAGGCATAATTAATAAGCCTAATTAGGCATTAATAACCTAATTAGGCATTAATAAACCTAATTAGGCATTAATAAGCATAATTAGGCATTAATAAAGCATAATGAGGCATTAATAATAAGCCTAATTACAAGCATAAGTATAAGAACATGAGAATAAGCATATAATAACTTGATAATACAGTGCCAACAATCGCCATCGATTCTCCTCGTTTCTGAAAAAAAATGACTGCAACGGATGCCACCAGCGATTTAAACCTTTAAATCTTTGAAACTTATATAAAAGGTTTTCAAAATATGGAATTTTTTAATAAAATATAATTTATTCATCATATAACAAAATATATATATAGGGTGAGTGTGAACTAGTAGTAGGAATTGAAGAAAAAAATGCAATATTATAAATTAAATATGAACCAAGTTAAAAACTTTTTTTTATTTAAAAAGAAATAGATATTAGATTTCTCATATTTCTTTACAGATCTCTTTTTCATCTCTAATAGCTCTTAATTCCCCAGCCATTAATTCATACGCTGCTAATTCTTCAGCCATTAATTCCTACGCTGCCAATTCTTCAGTCATTAATTCCCCAGCCATTAATTCCTACGCTGCAAATTCTTCAGTCATTAATTCCCCAGCCATTAATTCATACGCTGCTAATTCTTCAGTCATTAATTCCCCAGCCATTGATACCTACGCTGCTAATTCTTCAGTCATTAATTCAACAGCCATTAATTCCTACGCTGCTAATTCTTCAGTCATTAATTCCCAGCCATTAATTCCCACGCTGCTAATTCTTCAGTCATTAATTCCCAGCCATTAATTCCTACGCTGCTAATTCTTCAGTCATTAATTCCCAGCCATTAATTCCTACGCTGCTAATTCTTCAGTCATTAATTCCCAGCCATTAATTCCTACGCTGCTAATTCTTCAGTCATTAATTCCCCTGCCATTAATTCCTACGCCGTTAATTCTTCAGTCATTAATTCCCCAGCCATTAGTTCCTACGCTGATAATTCTGCAGTCATTAATTAACCAGCCATTAATTCTTACACTGCTCATTCTCCATCCATTAATTCCCCAACCACTAATTCCTCAGCCCAAGTATTATTTCAGAAGTTGGGATTTCTTCTCCATTAATACTTTAACACTACAAATAAATGAATGGATAAATGGAGTTCAAATTTAAAAATTTTTTTCGGGAAACAAAAATTACGATTCCTATGAGCATGAAACATGGAGAAAAAAATAAAATAAAAATATTTTCCAAAATACAAGAATTATTGTATTAAATTGCCAAATTTTTTTTTTTTTGTTCTAATGCAGCTGGCAAACACTTAGACAATTGTCTTTGATGCCTTAAGGCAAGCGCTGCACAGACGTTACTCACTTTACATTAACCAAGGGGTGCGTGTAACTTGAAGATAAGCCACGGACGCGGGGTAGCAATGCCCCCGCAACGCTCTACGATCATGTTAGATCGGGACCTACGGTTTAAAAAGTGGATTCCGAACCACTACAACATCCATGGCACCACCGGGACTCGAACCCGAAACCTGTGTTTCCGAACTTCAGAGCGCTAGCCACTCAGGCCCTTAAATAGCAAAATATCCGCATGAAAACAAAATATCAGTATATCAAAATAGTCGACATTTTATTAATTTAAAAAGTTTCAGTGAAAATATTTGTGAAATAATAATAAAAAGCCAGATTTAAATTTTTATGAAATTGAATTTCAATAAATGATGAATTTCATTTTCAATCAGAGCCGAAATCATCGTGCTGAACAAACTGAAACATTCCTGAACATGGAAAATTTAACATGGGATTAGAATTTACATGAAATTCTCAGAGTCACATTTGCTATTCCTATGGTTTAAGTTATATAAGTAAATGTCCATTTAAATAAATTATATTTAAGGGACCATCCTCTAAATCAGGGGTCTCCAAACTACTGTCCACGGGCCAAATCTGGCCCGCTAGTGTCATCCATCCGGCACGCGACAGCGAATAGCTTATTGTTGCTGTAATAAGTTGGATAAAAAAAACACAGAATAATAGCTCGGTTTTATTGACTTGCTAAGTAAAAGCTTAATGACCAAGCATAATACGCAGAAAATTAAGTTAAGCATAACAACTAACAAATAATTGAAAAGAATCCCACTAACGTTATAAACTAGTGAACATCCCGCGGTTACCCTCGGTAATTATACCTACCTATTTCCGCTTTTAACCACTAGATGTCGTCAAGTGTCACGGTCGTATCAATACACACAATAGTAATTGAAACAGCTAATTTAGCGAAGCGTATGCTCGCTCAGAGCGCGTACTCGGCGTAGAAATTATAGATGATGGCAGAAAAATTAAACTGCTTTTGGCCCTTGGTACTTACTGGAGTAAACAGTATGGCCCTAAGGTTGGAAAGTTTGGAGGCCCTGCTCTAAATTGATTTATTGCTGTCGCAATACAAACATGATTTATTTTTTTTTTTAATTTGTATTCCTTTCGTGATATTTATGAAAAAAATTATATTAGATAAATAAAATAAATGTATTTCATTTCAATTTTTTTTTCATGTCTTATTCAGATAATAATATTTAATATCTGTGGTGAAAATATTTTCTTAATTTCCATTAGTTTCCTCTTTTATCTGTTCTATATCTGCAATATTATCTATGTCATCATAAAATCAGCAATTTATTTTTCAATTCCTTCTATTAGCTCACACTCTCCCTATATATATCTTGTTCAAATTTTCAATCTTTCATAAAACACTTTTTATTCCTCCACTCAAGTTCAAATACATTTTTTTTAAATTGTAGTGGATGACATTTGATGTTAATACAGTTTTTCAAATGTTAATTGATTAATTAAATTTAATTAATTAATTTTATTTTTTTAGATTTAAGTTGCATATATCTACCAATAGATGGCGCTTAAGTTTTAACAAATGAATGAAAATTATTTATAAAGGACTTTCTGCAATAGAGTGAAAAAAAAAGTAAAATTGACTTTAAAAAATCTTTTATATTACTTGTTATAAATGAAACTTCAAAGTATGTTTCATCATTACTTATTTTTGCTACATTTTTTAAAATATAACTTTAGCCAACCAAAATCTCATGATATCAATTAAAATCCTTTCGTCTAGCTAAAACTCTTTGAGGGAAAGTTGAAGTGGTTAGCTCCACTCACAGCGCCACTACAATCAAATAGTTAAAATCTCATACTATTTATTTACATTTTTCTATTTTTAAAATTTATTGATATTTAATTATTTTATTAATTTTTTACAGGTCACTTATATACAACAAATATATTTACTTTTTACAAATTTAGAATTTTTGGAAATAATAAGAATTAATATTTTGTTGTACATTAATAAATAGTTGTAGCAATACGTCATTTACTTTTTAAAGCATTAAAAGTATATTGAAGATTCATTAAATGTTAAGGAAAGATCATGTTTCTTAAAATATCAAAGCAACCTGTAAACCTATTGTAGAAGTTTTCCTTCTAGAGGAGAAATAGCATTTTGTTCCCAGACGAAAGACATGAATATTCTATACCAAATACATAATAACAACCAATCACTCAAATCTCACAGCAGGTAATCAGTATAGTGGATATTTATTCAAATACTATTACTGTTTTGTTCTAATGAGAACAGGCTGTCACTCAAATCTGACAGCAGATAATCAGTGTCATTTATAATGATACATCATGATATTAGCGAATGTCTGAGCCACCTTCACAGATCGAAATAATTACAAATAGAATATGGACTACACCATGAGTTGTTGCATCGTGATTGGTGATAGATCATGGGTTGAGGAAGTGTCTACTTTTTAAGAAGTAAAGGAAGCGGACTCCCGCCCTTGACGGAATGTTCTGCGACAAGTCAACAAGGAGTGTTGTTTTTTCTTTTCTGATAGTGATTGATCAGGTAAGGGAATCCGCCTGTTTACAAAGTTAACCCCTTCTGGCTTCGTGTATCTTCGTTCACGATATGCACTGGAAGTCTTTCCCGGCATTGAAGAAACGTCGGGGAATTTATTCCTCGGCGTTGGATTCTACCGCTGTGGCTTGAGTCTTGCTACGTTAATCAATTCAAGCGAATCTGAGTTGCAATTTTTTGCTTTTTAAATTTTAATTAATTGCTACGATGTGCACCTTAATCAAATAATAGCTATCTGGTCCTTAACTTTTTAATTGTTAATAGTTTTAATTAATTCTATAGCTTGTTTTTACTTTATGTTAACTTTTAATTATTTTATTTATTTATTTTTTTTTTTATTTTTGGCATCTTCAACGGACTCTTAATTGTATCTATAGCTTTAGCTTTTTCGGTTTCTTGCTTTAATTGTTCTCAATCAAGAGATGTTTTTCTTAAATTCTTTATTTTTCTTTTTTTATTACTACTCTTCAATTTAAGCAACTTCATTTTCTGCAAATTTTTTAACAACTGTAAGATGTGGAGGTTTTCGTGGTTCTTATAATCACATAGGAACTCCGTAACAGGTACGCCCATTGCCCGTGTATCACGCCGCGTGATAATTAAGGTCTGCCGCAGACCGGGTGCATTAGATTCGACGTAGACACGAGAATTCTGAAATTCTCTGCCCTTGGAGTGATCTACACTTGCGAATCACTTTATTTTATCATTTTAATTTGCACTTTATTTTTCATTTCTTTTGTAAATAATAATTTTTAATAACTCAGAATTCTGTATATATATATATATATATATACATGATGCTTGTAAATAAAAATTAAAGTGTTCCCATAAATCTGAAGGTTGTCCTCTTCTTAAAGTCGTTATAGGTCTAGTATAAGCGTAGACGTTACAACTTTATTTACAATAAATAACAAAAAATGTAATTTGTCTTACATTATTAATTTTTATAGTGTAATAAAATTAAAAAAATATTGTTTTTTATTTGTATACAAAATAATTAAAATGAAGCGATACAATGAAATAAATAATGTCATGATATACTTAAAAGAATACCACAAAAGATGAGAATTTTCTGCTTATAAAAGTATAATTAAATAAACTATTAAATTAACAGAAAAATATAGTAATTTTATTCTTAAAGTTGAAATATTTTAACAATATGAAACCATCTGTAGGCAACAAGAAATAAGAAAAATTAAAAAGCGTTTTTTTTTTTTTTTTTCTGAGAATATACTTCAGACATTCTTTTAGAAACATTTGAAGAAAAAAAAAAATTTCTGTGATTTCTTTGAAATAACTATAAAAAGATTTTTTTTCTGAATACTTAAATTGCTTAATTTTTTCTTCTAGACGAGTGTATTGTAAGAATTGGGATATTCGTAATGAATGGAAGAACTGAAATGTTCGAAAATGTCAAGTAACTCAATACAAGCTTTTTTTAACAATAGCGAAAAAGGTAAACTCAGTTCAAAGTGAACTCAAGACTTAAAGTATTGACAGAGTATTAAGTTACCTCATCTTTTAAAAGAAAAAAACTCTTTTAAATGTACTACGTTATTTTAAATTTTTAGCAAACAAATATGCAAGAATTTTGACCATTTTAATACGCTTTTATTAGTTTCACCTGTATGTTTGTTTGTAACTGACTTTTTGGGCTCTATATTGCCCTACTATAAGCGATCAGATTTAATTTAAACGCTGTAGACTTATCAAGGACCGACGACAATAAAATATGATAAGTTTGTTATCTCATCATGATTAGCATCGCCAGGATTAGTGATTTTATTTTTAACTTATGGAGAGCTATTTAACTCATGCAGAAGGAAAGTACCTAAGACATTCAAACTACGTGGGACAGTGGCACAACGGATAACGCGCCTGACTACGGATCAGGAGATTCCATGTTCGAGTTCTGGCTGGCTCGACATATTCGCATTTAGCCTTTGTTTTACTCACAATTAAATTATTGTAAGAACTATAGTTTCAGTCCTCCGTACCGGGACCTCATTTAAATATTATAGTTTAAAAACACGCTTTTAGAGTTAATCAAACTAAAAAGTAAAAAATAAATTATAGTTTAAAAACACTAAAAAACAAGCTTTTAGAGTTAATCAAACTAAAATGTAAAAAATAATTGTTAACATAAGAATAAAATTACCGACGAGACAATGAATGTCACTGTTCTAAAAGCGTGGGGTGCTATGTATGACATTTTAAAACTAACTCTGCATTTCCGGAATGAAACTAGTGAAAAATTATAACGATTGATACCCCACGCTTTTAGAACGGTGACATTCATTGTCTCGTCGGTAATTTTTATTCTTATGTTAACAATTATTTTTTACATTTAGTTTGATTAACTCTAAAAGCTTGTTTTTAGTGTTTTTAAATATAATTTATTATATTGAATCTAGAGTTTCGGAATCTCTGTTCACATTTTTCTTGTTTTCTACCATTTACTTTCGACTGCTATGCAGTATAAAGCAATTTTATAATTCATCAGTTATACAGAAATGGCCTTTATTCATAATTTAGTGAATTGTAGTAGATATGCAATGTGTGAATAAAGATTTTAAAATACCGCATTTTCCTACCAAGTTCATTTTTAATCGTATCAACACTATTTTCATTTTATTGCAAAATATTTTATTCTACATTTTAAAATTTAGTTCAATTAATATTAACACATTAACATTGTTATTTTAGGGTCACAGAACTCTTTTAAAATGAGGTTTTTTTAAAAAGGGATTTTTTTTTTTAAATTGACATAAAAATGCTTTGTTATCGATTGCAGTAGAGTACTCATATAGATGGAATGTGTATTTTAACACGTGTATTTAATGTGTATTTTATTGCAATTTAAATTTTAAGTTTCTATAAACTGCAGTTTAGGCGATTCCACTTAGTACGGAATAGAGACTTCTGAAATCAGAAACCTAAAGAACAGAATCACAAGAACTATCAAATTCAATAGCGACAGGAATATAACAAAATTCAATACATCTAGAACTTTATGAACCAACAATTTTCATATACTACAAGAAGCACTACCCAATTCATGCCTGATAATTCTTTTTAAGTGATGGTTAAAAACATAAAACTAATCAATAGACACTATTTGAAAGATATTGAAACAATAACCTGTTTATATGAAAGCCCGGCATTCAAAATAAATTACAAAGCACGTGACTTCAGTCGGTCGTTATATTTAACAACTCCTCTTTCATGCCTCTTTTTGAAACACACATAAAAATGAACACATCATGTGGAAATCAGAGTTTAATTTAAATAAAAGTTTTTGAAATGAAAGTTTTCGTGCTGCTAGATAAGAGTAATCTGTTTTTAAAAATAACTTTTTTTTTTATTTTATAGCTTCCTTTTTTTCAATTCCTTCTATTACTCACACTCTCCTTATATATATATCTTGTTCAATTTTTCAATCGTTAATAAAACACTTTTTTATTCATTCACTCAAGGTCAAATATATTTTTTTTTGAACTTGCAGTGGATGACACTTGATGTTAACACAGTTTTCAAATAATAGTTCATTAATTAAATTTAATTAATTAATTAAAAATTTTAGATTTAAGTTGCATGTATTTACCAATAGATGGCGCCAGATTAACTTAATAAAATGAATGAACATTATTTGCAAAGGACTTTCTGCAATGTGAAAAAAAAAGTAGGAATATACTTTTAAACAAATTTTTTTATATTACTTGTTATGACTTCATTTTCTGGAGACACCACGGACTTCTAACGAGGACAGCATCATGTTCAGACATGATAATAATGTATAAAAAAAGGGCGTCGATCAGACGGTCTACAATTTCATTGGATAAGAAACGATTGATTCTCATGAAGAAAGCCAATGAATACACTCTCTAAATTCTCGGCGAGCATGTGCAATAGAAACATGTGAAATGAGTATTTTGATTTTTGATGATGATTTTTAGTGAAATGATTTCTTTCCATTATAATAAATTTTAATGTTAAAATGAGGATAAATAAATTTCCTTAAAGTCTAATTAACGTAGGATAACATAGATGGTTGTTTAAATTTGAAAGTTGTAAAAAATAAATCTTGATTTAATTTTCAACAATATAAAAGTAAGACACATTTCTATACTGTTCCGGCAATTTTTAATTGCAAAATTATTTGTTAATTAGCTAATAAAATATAAGTTAAGCATGAACTTATTTAAAAAAAAATAATTTGAATTTAAGTTAAATCTGAAAATGAAAAAAAAGACAGTCTAAAAAATAAGCACTTATTCTTATTTGAAAATGGTCTATTATGTAAAGTATTAATAAGATTTTTCACTACATTTGATAAGTGTTTTTCAATTTATATTACATTAAAGTTATATG
>BPLR01007373.1:0-12109 GCA_021605095.1 Caerostris extrusa
AAAGTCGATATCGAAAACCGGGATTATATTAAATATTAATAAAATTAATGACCTGCTTTTGTTAATTAAAAAATTTCAAATATTTATTGGTTATTGTAATATTTTACTCTTTTTATGTTCTAACTTCTTTAAGAAAATATTATAAGTAAACTATTATAATATTACATACAAAATATTTTAACATTATACATATTATGATATTAAAAATAAAAAGCATTACATTTTTCAAAATTCTTTGTTTTAAACAATCAATCATAGTAAATTTAATAATGTGTTAGAAACGTTTTTGCTTTGTGCTTGAATAAATTACATTCCAAATAAAAAAGGCATTAATCACCCTGAGTTAGAAAAGAACGACAAATGGTTGCAAAAATTTTTACTTTTATGGTGGATATCACAGCGAGAAAGTACATGAGCTGAATCTAAAACTGCAAGAAGGGAAACCCATCCTATGTTTTATTTAGAAAAATTGGTTTGTTTGAAGAAAAATTAATTATTTTTGCAGAAGATATTCAAAGCGGTAAATTACTTCAATTTCTAAACAATATCGCGATAAAACCAGTTCATCTGTTGACACGAGGTATTTCACCATAGTTTAAAAAAATTAAAGATGAATTTGCTGACAGATTTGAGCAATTCAAAACCACTCTAACATTCATAGTAAATCCTTTCAACACAAATAGTAACGAAATCACATTGAGCGATTTGGAATTGATACTGGATCTCTAGAAATGCAATTGATCAATTTAAAAAGTAAAGCTTGTGGAGTGGAAAATTTACAGAGTTGAAAAGAAAGTTGGAAGAAGTTGAACGTCCAGAAATGTATGTACGTAATGCAACAAAAGTGGACAGCTTTAAAAGAGATGCCGCGAGTTGAGGCACTTATATTCGACGCATGGAATAGTCTTCAGACTGTCACAGTGAGTGAAGAAGTTGGCATTTGGAGTGACTATCTTCGGATCGACATATTTGTGCGAGCAAGCGTTCTCTTGCATGAATATAATTAAAAGTAAAGTAAAGCCAACTAACCAAAATTTAGAGTCGTGTTTGAAACTTAAAACAACAAGTTATGAGCCAAACTTTCTAAAACCATGCAAAGCCATCCGCTCCCATTGAAATTGTTTGCTCCATTGTTTGTTATTGAAGTACTAGTTAGTGTACTACAAGTAAATGTTTAATTGTTTTAATCTTTTACTTAAATTATAAGTAATTATCTAATAATTCCATATATATATATTATCTAATTTATTGTGAAAAACGCTACTTATATAAGAATAAATAGATATTTTTCATATGAATAAATAGTTTTTTTTTTTTTTTTTTTTTTTATCAAAAAACTTTATTTATGCGAGTACTATTTATTGTTGGCTTAGAAAAATTTTTGTGGCTCTTTAAAAACTTTGAAATTTTTGTAAATTGTAATTTTTGACTCTTCCGACTCAAAAGGTCGCCGACCCCCTGCCCTAGGTATCTCGGGTAATTCATCTTTTAACGTCTCGTAATTTGTGTTGTCAAAAGAAGCGACTCAAATGACCTTGAAGATAAGTACTTCTGACACCCTTATCTGAATCCCCTTTCTTTTTGCCCATTTGCTGTTCGGAGATAGGTTGAATATAATAATGGTCAACTTGCCATAGCAGTAGGCAGCATTATTTGGCAAAACTTGCTCATTGTGGCGAATCTTTTTTTGTTTTTTGTTTTTAAAAATTTCCTTCCTCTGCTTACTAAGACTTACGGGCAAAGGATTAAATTTAATTAAGGATTGAAATTTTAATCCCTCATTTTCCTCCTTATTTCTTTTATTCTATTTTACAGAGCAAAAAATAGTCTACATAATTCTTGTCCCTTTTACAATTGCTTAAACAATTCATAATCAGTATGTTTTAGTAAAATTAATTCTAGAACTGGCGGTGCTTAATTCTAATCGTTTGCCTGGAACTCAATAAAGCAACTACCTTTACCTTCTGTTTACCAAAGGCCAATCTTTTTTATTTATTTATTTTATTTTTTTTTTAAATGTTTTCTTTAAAATTTTGAATTAATTTATTGTAAATAAGAAGAAAACAAGTAATATAAAAAAAAAATTTAAATTCAATTCCTACGGTTTTTTTTTCACTCTATTGCAGAAAGTCCTTTTAAAAATAATTTTCATTTATTTTTAAGTTTATCTGGCGCCATCTATTGGTAGATATATGCAACTTAAATCTAAAAAACTAAAATTAATTAATTAAATTTAATTACTGAATTAAAATTTGAAAAAACTGTATTAACATCAAGTGTCATCTACTATAAGTTTAAAAAAATGTATTTGAACTTGTGGATGAATAAAAATTTTTTAACGATTGAAAACTTGAACAAGATATATATAGGGAGAGAGTGTGAGCTAATAGAAGGAATTGAAAAAAAAAATTACGTCGATGAAGCACTGGGACGAAAGGTTTCTAACTACACTATTTTATATTTTCATTCTCATCCTTACATAAAAGTCTCAACTCAATTGGCTATCGTGACTTCAGCTTTCAGAAAATGAATGTTTCACGTAATACTAATAAACAATATTTGTATCAAAACATATCTGTGAACAAAAATTTTCTGGCATGAATATTAAAATATAGTTTATTAGAAAATGCTTTTGAACTTATTCAATGCAAAAAAAGTACCAATTATTAAAACATTTATTAAATGTATGTCCTTGTGTTATACTATCAAATTCTTAACAGTAATAAAAAAAAAAAAAAAATTTAAATCAATTCCTACTTTTTTTTCACTCTTTTGCAGAAAGTCCTTTATAAATAATTTTCACTCATTTTTTATTTATATGGCGCCATCTATTGTTAGATATATGCAACTTAAATCTAAAAAAGTAAAATTAATTAATTAAATTTAATTTCTGAATTAATATTTGAAAAAACTGTATTAACATCAGTGTCATCCGCTACAAGTTAAAAAAATGCATTTGAACTTGAGTGAATGAATAAAAAGTATTTTATTAACGATTGAAAATTTGAACAAGATATATATAAGAAAGTGTGAGCTAATAGAAGGAATTGAATAAACTGTATATTATTATTGTTTCACTGTATTTTTATATGAATAATGAAGTAAAGAAAAAAAAAATAACTGTCAATGCTCCATTTTTGTGCAGCCAGTGATCGTCAAAAGTTTGTTTATTCGTGCACCAAACAAAGTTACTGAAGTTGGCCATTTAAAAGATTGATTTAACGATTTCTTTTTTTAATAATTATTTGTTTAAATAGCATTAATTTTTAAAAAAATACAGAAAATAAAGTTTACCTTATTATGCCACGCATTTTGTACTGAAGGCAGTGATTACTTTTAAAAAATCAGTTTCACCAAAGGATTAAATATGTTTTATGCCACTCCAGCTTTGTTATGACTTATCCCAATTGTTTCTATTACTGACAGTATTTAACTTTCAAGTTTAAAAGCAATCAAATCATAAAATATAAATACTAATAAAAACTGCTTCATTTTGAAGTACTCAACAAAGAAACTATGATCATAACAATGCCTCCAATTGCGTAAGCTTATTAAGATCAATACACATTCGAGACAAACATTTTCAATTATGAACACTAACTTATCGAAAAATAGCGAAACCATTTCACCAAGTATTTCTGTTCTAATGTTAAAACTCTTTTTCTTTTAAGTGTCACATAATTTATTATTTAGTTCTTATGTCTTTTCTTCTACAAGTAGCTAAGATGAAATCTTAAAAAATTCTTAATATAAATAAAATTTTCATTTGCTACCTCCATGCTATCGGACTGCTTCTCATTTTGTCACTTCGATCAGTTACCAAGCAGGGGTTCTCCAAACTACGGCCCGCGGGCCAAATCCGCCCCGCAAGTGTCATTAATAAGCCCCGCGACAGCAAATAGCTTATTGTAGCTTAATAAGTTGGATAAAAAAACACAGAATGATAATAACTCGGTTTTATTGACTTGCTGGGTAAAAGCTTAATTAAAACCATAATACGCAGAAAAATTAACTTAAGCATAACAAATAATTGAAAATAATCCCACTAACATTATAAACTTGTGAACATCCCGCGGTTACCCTAGGTAGTTATGTTGCAGTAAAGAGCATGGCATATTTGTGTATATCGACGTTTGGAATGTATATATCTGGAATCAGACAAATGATTTTCATCCTGAAAATCCCCTTAGGAACGGAAAAAAAGCTAAATTAACGCGAATGAAACAGCGGGGCATCCACTTGCAAAAAAAAAAAAAAAAAACAATACTAATGAGATTTATGTAATTGGGATTTTTCACTGACAATAGTTTGTAGTTAGTAAGCGTATGCGTAAGCTAAGCGTGTACTCGGCGATTGGTCTAGAAAATATAGATAACGGCAGAAAAATTAAAACGGTTTTGGCCCTTGGTACTTACTGGAGTAAACAGTAAGGCCTTAAGGCTGAAAAGTTTGGAGACCCCTGGTATAGATGTATAGAGAATGTTATTATGATTCTGATGGTAACCGCGATGATTTTGATTGAATTTGACGGTGTTTTTCTAAGAAATGTATGAAAATTTACTTGAAGCCGAAATTTATGTGTTGTGGTTTTTGTTTTGAAACTAATGTGTTCTTGTTGAACTGATACACATATACATATGTATAAAGAGGGGATAAATAGATACATTCAAATGCGTATGCCGATCTTGTATCTATAATGACAAACTCTTTCAATAATTTATCACGAAAAATTAAAAAATTTGAAGCCATTTCACCAATCATTTTGGCTCTAGAGCAGGGTTCTAAATACTACTGCCCGCGGGCCAAATCCGCCCACAAGTGTCATTAATCCGCCCCGCGACGGCAAATAGCTTATTGTTGCTTAATAAATTGGATAAAAAAACACAGAATGATAATAACTCGGTTTTATTTACTTGCTAGGTAAAGCAATGACAAGCATAACGCGCAGAATAAGCATAACAAATAAATGAAATGAATCCCACTAACATTATAAACTAGTGAACATCCCGCGGTTGCCCTCGGTAGTTATATTGGGGGTAATAAGTATCGCATATGTATGTATATCGATGTTTGGAATCTATATATATACATCCTGAATCAAACATATGAATTTTATCCTAAAAATCCCCAGGAACAGAAAAGCTACATTAACGCGAATGAAACAGCAGGATTTCCCCATGTAAAAAAAAAAAAATAATGAGATTTATGTAAGTGTGATTTTTCACTCACAATAGTTTGAAGTTAGCAACCGTATGCTCCCTCAGAGCAAGTACCAGCGACTAGTCTAGAAATTACAGATAATGGCAGAGAAAAATTAAAACGGTTTTTGTCTCTTGGCACTTACTGGAGAAATAGTATGGCCCTAAGGCTGGAAAGTTCCGGAGACCCCTGATCTAAAGGACTTCAAATATTAAATGTCGAACATGGCTTCTACTTGACTTTATATATATAAACTACTAAATTGGATAGTTTAGAAAAGTAAATGGTCACTTGAGAAGTGATCAACTGCTCGACTTCTAATGAAATAAAAATGTTTTGATATAAAATTAGAGAAAATGTTTGACATGGAGAGATGAAAAAAACAAAAAAAAGTAAATGGTATATATATATATATATATATATATATATATATATATATATTTAAAGATGAGCTGGAGCTATGAACAAATGAATGAAATAAAGGTTAAAATGGGTATTGCAATTAAAATTTAAAAAAGGACTATTTAAGGTGGTTTTAAAATTTCGATTCCATTTGAAGTTGCGTAGGAAAGTTGTATCTACCCTTACACTGAGTAAAAAATGGTTTGAGCTGTAATTTACGTGAAACAGAAATTTATGTGTTGTGGTTTTTGTGTTGAAATTAACATGTTCTTGTTGAACAGATGCATATACATATGTATAAAGAGGGAATAAATAGATACATTCAAATGTGTATGCCGATCTTGTATCTATAATATCAAATTCTTTCAATAATTTACCACTAAAACCCCAATAGCTATCAGATGGCATTCTTTGTTTCCAGGATCTCTCAGAAACTTAATTTTATAATGCAATTCTAATCTTTATGGATATATTTTTCAATAAATCTGATGAAATAAAATACCTTATGTATTTAATAAGATGTCCGTATTTATGCATATCATACAAATGTTCATATTTAAGTTTTTATCTGTGAAAGCATATTTTTAATTTCCATTATTTAATCAAAGTGTTTTCTTTAGATAATTTTTTAAAGTTTTGCTAATTTACATATTGATTTATTTTATATAAAACAAGACCATAATATGTATTACAACTTTGTCATACATTTTCGAGCCAACAGGGTGGGAGTAGGACTGACAACCTACACCGTAAGAAAGAAAACTTCTACTGTCTCGAAATCTGCCAGTAGGCAATTGACCTCGGTTCACCATGGGGCTGTTGCGCTAATGACGAAGAAGTGGAAAATTAACAAAAAGAAAGGAAATTCCTTGACTATTCTTATATTTACATCTCTTAGTGGAGAATTGGGTCTAATGGTCGTGTGGTGGCACTCAGGCGATCGATGCCGTACATGTCTGGTGGTTCGGAATTCACTTTAAACCATATGACTGTAGAAATTGGACTTAAGGCTGGCAACCCTACCCCGTAAAAAAGAAAACTTCTACTGTCTCGAAATCTGCCAGTAGGCAATGATGTTCCTCATGGGGCTGCTGCGCTAATGACGAAGTGGAAAATTAAAAAAAAAAAAATGAAATTTCTTGACTATTCTGACTTTTTTTTTAACACGTAATTAAATGAAAATTTTCTCAGGAACATATAAATACCGCATTTCATGTATAAGACGAAATTTTTGGAATTTGTTTTCAAGCTAAATTACGAAGATAGGTTTATATGCAGTCCGTTAATCTAGCATAAGAAACGTACGTATTCATTAGTCGAGCCATAATCCATCAATCGTCAAATAACGATACATATAGCAAGTTTTTATTTATTTTGTTTATTTAAAAAAATTAATGTAATGGTTTGTTTAACTAGAATGAGTTGTTTACATTTCGTGTTTGTCGCGTCGTTGAAAAATCGAAAAATCTGATACTGGTCAAATTTGTACTCGGCTAATGAGAAAGTATCAAAGTACACATAGGGAAATAATAAAATGCAAGAAAAAAATTAATGTTAAAAGGATTCTTTTAATAGCTTATAGCTTTTCTACTTTGATGAAATATTATTTTTTTTCTGACTTCTTTTTCAAAGTACTGATGATCTTTTATTTTTTTCAATTTTTGTTCTACAAAATATAACTTCATCTTACATCTTCAGTTTGCTTCATCTTATAAATGTGAACAAGTGTTTCCAACTGTAAACCTTAGAATGAATTATTTCAGAAGTAGACTGACAGATGAGCATTTAGCCCCTTTTTGTTGAATCGGTACATCTCACTTCGAACCTCAATATAAGGAACTTTTAAAAATGAAATAGCAATTTCATTCATTTCATTTACATATTTGAATTGTAATGCTTGTATATTGTTTTTAAAATTTTAGAAAAATTTATTTTTTGCCCGCCAAGATAAATTTTTTTAATTTTTGACCGCGTCCAGAAAAAGTTTGACCATCCCTGATCTAAAACCAAATCCAATAATCCGAGCGATCTCATGGCAGGAGGAAAAAGAGTGTGTGTGGGGACCGGGGGATTTTTTGTTGTGAGGGGGCACTCATACCTGACCCTAAGTCTGACCTGGCTCGAGACGAAGGAGGGCAGTGCCTTCCAGGAGAACTTAAGGGGAAAGAACTATCTCACATTTTCCTATCGTATAGGAGCGAACCCGGACAATCCCACCAGGTAGCCCAACTAATGAAGGTAGACGCTGAACATCACAAATGCCATCAAGGCTCCTCGTTTTCTGAAACAGTGTCTACATCAAAAACCGCCAGCAAATTGGATCTCCATCATAATGCTCGCACATTGCCATGAGTCGGGCACTATATATATTTAAATAAAAGTTTCTGTCATTGTAATCTGGTAGGAATATTTTCATGCTAAAATATATATGTAAATATTTATCAATTTATTCTCATAACTAACATGCCGTTTTCGATCGATTTGAATCATACTGTTTCTCAATTCTTATTTCTATATATAATATATTATTTGCTACTTGTTGTACAATAGCTTCATCATAATTCCGCTACTGGAATAACTAAAGAGAATGCTGGGAACTTTGTGGTTGCATTATTTTTTTTACACAAATCTCGTAATTTCAATTTACCCCTGGCGTATGCTTCCAATAGCTCTTCTGTACCTACACTATTCTGAAAATAATTGTAACATCCTTATAATCTTCGGCTTTATTTTTTAATCTGCTATATTCTTGCAAGTGTGAATGCTTATAGGCAGATATTAAAGAAATTTAACAATTTTGATTAGTTGGAAGTATTTTTTTAAACTCATATAGAATATATATATATATATATATATATATATATATATATATATATATATATATATATAGATATGTGTATATATATATATATATATAATGTATGCGCCATTATCATTGGCGCAGCAGTGCTATGACGGACCAAGGCCGTCTGACTACAGAGCAGATTTCTGGTCAGGAGATGTTACATATATATATACATGCATGATTTAAATAATTTTCAATAATTAAATTAGTATCATGTCTCACATTTTCATCATATACAGCCCAGTCACATTAATGTGACCACCTGTCAAAAGCCAGAGTATACACTCTTGTATATTCTGGCTTTTTAGTGGAGTGTGGAATGTGGGATTAAGTGGAATTCTTTATATACACTCCGCTGCAATGTGCTTTCCATCTGCCTTTTGGGATTGGTTATTTCAAGTTGACGTAGAAAGTAGGTGGTGGCCACATTAATGTGACTGGACTATATATATATATACACTATATATATATACACAATACAAACCAAAAAAAGAAGAAAGGCATCTAGGAAGTATGGTGAAGACGAGAGACATGATAACGTTCTACGTGATGCTACAGATGAAATCTTCGATCAGTATCACAGTTAATCATTAATCTGAGCACTGTGTGTTAATTTTTGTCATAGGTAATTATATATGTCTTCTTCTGTACAATATCTTTCATTTCAGACACCTCAAACACAGCTTTCAGACACTTCAAACACAACTTCAGCTTTTTGTCCACTTATGATAAAACGGCTTACTTATTTGCAACATTCATAGATTTAGTTCCTTTCTTCTATTTGTATAGAATAAAAGTTTATTTTTCTCTCAAAGTCTTACCTTTTTTTCTCCTGGAAAATATTGTTTTTAGATGGCGGTTTTATAAAATTGATTCTTATTAAATTTCCATTACAAAAAATCAATAAATAAAGTCCACAGTTTATTCTACGTGGTACCCTCCCAATTTTTAAAAGTTCTTTTTTTCAGTTTATAGACCATGCACTAAAGGAAAGTACAGTGTATTTTTATTTTTGAGGATGATGAAATTAAATTAAAAATAACTAAGAGATTATATAAAAATATACGTTTTTATTATAAACATAACTATTTAGTTTGAAAAATTTAATATTGATTTTTCATTTTCAATTCCTCACACTCTCTCCTATATATATATCTTCTTCAAATTTTCAATTGTTCATAAAATATTTTTTATTCATCCGCCCAAGTTCAAATACATTTTTTTTAACTTGTAGTTTATGACACTGGATGTTAATACAGATTTTTCAAATATTTAATTCAGTAATTAAATTTAATTAATTAAATTTAGTTTTTTTTAGATTTAAGTTGCATATATCTACCAGTAGTTGGCGCCAGATAAACTTAAAAAAAAATGAATGATAATTATTTATAAAGGACTTTTATGTAATATAGTGAAAAGTAGGAATTGGCATACATTTTTTTTTATATAAAACTTGTTATATTAAAATCACTTAATGCTCCTTTTGTATTTTCAGATTTATCACAAGTACCGAATATTGGATGTTATTTTTGCAGATAAACTTTTCCAAATTATTATAATAAATAATTAAATTTGAAGTATATTGTTACTAAAAAAAGAATGGATGCAATTAGTACAGCCTCTTCAACTTATCTGTTTTAAAAAATTGTTATTGGTATATTCAATGGAAGGGATAAGAAAAGTGCCTTCATCAATTAGGATGTCTTTTTCGTCATCCCTCATAGACGTTTGGGTTGCATTTTCAAGGAGAGGGAGAAGAATTGGCATCCACTTTACCAATACCTGCCAGCATTAAAAAACATTGATTGATGTGTTTCGATCTATGGCGATTGAAGTCTTTGATTGGTACAGAATACATAGAAATCTTATATCTTATGATTTTGATGTATTAAGTTCCTTCCATTGGAGATCAGAAGCAAATTGACGAACTTTGATTAAAAACTGCCCAACATTAAACGGTGAAGGCAAGATGGAGATGCTCCTTCGCGCTTTAAAAATAGCATGCGGTTATGATTTGACATCTGATATTGACAGAATAATTGAAGAATCTGCGAATATGAGTCTGAGATTTTTGGACTTAAACCAACTTGACGATGTAATAAAGAGTCTAATGGCGAGAAGACCCTGCCTGCATTTCCTCCTCAGATAACTTTCTGCAATCACGGAGAATTAAGTTCAAATTCTGCATTTGTGGCCAAAAGATCCGCTGAGAGATCCTGAGAAAATGGGCCATTCTCTGAGTCTAGCACGTCTGATTCTGAACAAAGTGGACACAATTGATTTCTTTTCCATTTACTATTGGAAATTTGTAAATAGTAGGATGCTGCCTTTTTTTGCAAATTATTTTGCTACTGGTTTGGCCAGTGAATTGGAAAGCAACTATGAAATTAGGCTTGACTTTGAAGTTAATTTTCCAGAACATTTAAAAATTAAAATAAAGAATCTTTTTACCAAAGACTGATCATTATTGCTGTGTTTTTTGAAACAACATTTTATTACTTATTTTGAATAAGAAAACTATTACTTTTATTTGTAACAATTGTATTGTTTAAGTATTTTACTTTAAAAGAAAAACATGTTGTTTTTTTCATATTATTAATAATTCATGTCGCTGTAAGAATAAAAATCATAGATTTTATTAAATGGAATAAGTATGTCAGTAACGGTAGAAGCTGTTTGTATCAGTTGTGTGTCAATAAAAGTTGAAATGCTATTGCTTTATATAAATTTGTTGGATAAAATATTTTGTGTCTAGTAAATTTAAAAGGAAAAGATTACAAAACTCTATTGAATTACTTTTTTTGGATGTTGAGTTTGTGTTTTTATCATGATACAAATTATTATTCAATTTCCTGAGAAAATGTAGTTGTAGTATTTTCAATATAAAACCAGCTTTTAATTTTGTTAATCTCAAAATTAGTATTATATGTAGGAAGTTATAATGTTTGAGAAATGCTAACAGTTTAAATATAAAATTACACTTTACATCTATTAAGAAAATAAAAAGTAAAATAATAATTAAAAGAAAAAAAATACAAAAAAATGTATTACTATTATTATAATTTTTAGTAAATCTTCTAACTATTGTAGATAAATATTGTAGTTGTAGATAAATATTAGTTTAAAACAATTTCATTGGTCTATTAAAAAGGTCGACAACCAGCGGCTCGCGAGCCACATGTGGCTCTTTGGATGTGAAAGCTACGTCAATTTAGTTCCATACGCAAATATTATTTATTTTTATCAAATTATGTAGGTTTTAATTCGCTTTCGGCGCAAGACAATTTGGAGTCTTCATCAGTGCTTTAGCTGTGACTTATAGTTTGTTGTGATGTACTTATATATAAAACGAAGTAAAGTATCACTATAAATTGCAAAAAGGCAAACCATTCACAGATGGTGAGTATATCAAAAGATTGCTTCCCTACGTGCATTTGAAAAACTGTTTCATGATTTCAAAAACAAACTAGAAATCTTGAAAAAATCAAAAATTAACCATCTAACATTTATAGTAAATCCTCTCAACACAAATAGTAACGAAATCCACATTGAGCCATTTGGAATTGATACTGGATCTCTAGAAATGCAATTGATCGTTTTATAGAGTAATGCTTTGTTTAGTGGAAAAATTGAAAAGAGAGTTGGACGTCCAGAAATGCACTT
>BPLR01007374.1:0-17140 GCA_021605095.1 Caerostris extrusa
GAAAGTAATTTTGCATTCATTAAAGCTTAGTATTTTATTCGTGTAAAATCACAGTATATCATGATTATATAGGGTATGATATATATTTTATCATTATCATGAA
The DNA here is from genome assembly GCA_021605095.1 of Caerostris extrusa. Taxonomy (NCBI): domain Eukaryota; kingdom Metazoa; phylum Arthropoda; class Arachnida; order Araneae; family Araneidae; genus Caerostris; species Caerostris extrusa. Next base: position 104 of record BPLR01007374.1, read on the forward strand.
TATTTTCTATTTGTTTTAAGTTGTTGATCATATTGTCCATAGATGGCAGCACCAACCCTCTTGAATCGATCAAAACGTCTAATAAATTCTTCTAGATCAGGGGGTCTCCAAACTTTCCAGTCTTAGGGCCATACTGTTTACTCTAGTAAGTACCAAGGGCCAAAACCGTTTTAATTTTTCAGCCATTATCTATAATTTCTAGACTAGTCGCCGAATAAGCGCTCTGACCTCTTGTTAAATTCGCTGGTTTAATTACTACAATTACTATTGTGTGCCACAGGTTTCGGTTTCGAGTCTCGGCAGTGCCATGGATGTTTGTAGTGGTTCAGAATCCCCTTTCCGCAGAAGATGACCGTAAGAGACAAACCAAACTATTGTATGTATCGATACGACCGTGACACTTGACGACATCTAGTGGTCAAAAGCAGAAATAGGTAGGTTTTTACAAGTGGATGCCCCGCGATTTCATTCTCGTTAATTTAGCTTTTCCGTTCCTGGGGATTTTCAGGATAAAAATCATATGTTCGATTCAGAATATATACATTCCAAACATTGATATACATACATATGCGATGCTCTTTACCCCAACATAACTACCGAGGGTAAGCGCGGGATGCTCACTAGTTTATAATGTTAGTGGGATTCATTTCAATTATTTGTTAGTTGCTATGCTTAAGTTAAATTTTCAGCGTATTATGCTTGTCATTGCTTTGCCTCGCAAGTAGATAAAACCGAGTTATTATCATTCTGTGTTTTTTTTATCCAACTTATTACAGCAACAATAAGCTATTCTGTCGTCGGGCCGGATTGATGACACCGGATTGATGATACTGGCGGGCCGGAATTGGCCCGTGGGCCATATTTTGGAAACCTCTGTTCTAGATGATAACCAGAGATGTGAAGTTTCTGTGTTTGGTGAGCCTCATGTTTTTCCTTTAATATGGGAGAATACAGTGCAATTTTTCTGTTATTATAAGACGTTATGAAGTGTTCTGTTTTATTTTTGCACGTTGTTAGCACATCGAAATCTGCTCAATGAGCAAATAAATAGCACCGTAACGCGGCATTTATTTAAGCATACAATGGGTCCCTGCTGAGGAATTTCTGTGTTGTTGCAGAAAAAGAAACAATCAGTAAAGGAATATTACATCACACATCACTGTAGGGAATTTCTTAAATGTGCAATACAAGCAAAACAAAACGAACCCGCGGTGTCTCTACCAAACACCTCCTTGTGTCCATTTAATTAAAAAAAAAATTTTAAAAAAACAAACAATTATTTCGAAAGGCTTTTATTTTGTAACAGAAGATTAAACACAGGTAACATGATGCAGCTTTTCACTTTAACAAAAATTAAACATTTCAAACTGAAAATTATTAAAAAAAAAATTTTTTTAACATATTACAAATTAGTAGATCAGATCTTTATTAACAACGCTGCAAGCTAGTTGCCAGATTCTGTCTCATAATTTTTATTTTTTATCTCTACTATTCTTATAGCCAAAACATGTATTCTTTTCAAAATTCGCTAAACAAACAGATGGAGAGGGTTATGTTGCTAATTAATAGATTAATATGGGCCAATTTGTTTAGATCCACACATGTTACATTTTTAAGACTGCAAATTAAGGAGGATTACATTTTCCTTAATGGGTGCGCAGAAGATCTACCCCCGTGGTGCACCTGGTAACACTTTTAGTGGCTAAAAGATCTGCAACTTGGCATTATTTTTAGATTAATGAACTCTATTTCAGCATGTTTTATTGTATTTGTTGTATTATTTTGTTGTTGTTGTATGTTGTATGTTTTTGCTGTTAACTGTTCATAATCTGCCATTGGAAAAAAAAAAAATATTTTACTTAATTTGATTTTCAGTACAGTATTTAAAATCCTGATGAATAAAACTATTGTATAAATAAATTTCAGTTTGGTAATTACAGAAAAAAGAACTATTCATAAAAAGAAATATTGCATCACATATCATTTTCTGTTTAAGTTTTGCTATGTTATATTTTCATTTTTTTTTTTTATTTGTAGAAGAATTGAAATTATATTATATAGTATTTTTACATTATAATATATTAGATATTATTATTACATTATATTTTTTGGTGCGTGTGGGGTCCACTGTTAAATTACAGTCAGTAAAGCAAATTGCACCTGTGGCCCTTCACATGTTTGTACAGCCCTTCTATAGACAGTGTTAATTTCCTGATTTCAATGGTTATCACTTAGGTATGAATTTAAACATATACACATGTCCATAAATTAAGGATAATGAAGTTCAGGCAAAGAAAGAGACAGAAGCAAAACAAATTTGACTTTTTATAAAGTCTATTTATTAAACAAAAAGGTAAAGAGCAAAAAGATGCTATATGTTTGACATAATTAATAAAATTATGATTTTTTACTCCATGGAGCAAATTTCAAAAAAGAATATTTACAAAAAACAGTATAGCATGATTTAGTATGATGGTTAATATGGAGTATGTCTCCCGGACGATGCAATACAGGCCTTACAACGCCTAGGATGCTGAATATCAAATTATCAATCTGATCTTGGGGAATATTACACCACTCATCAAGCGATGCCCTCCGAAGTTTGACAGGTGGGAGGGGGTTGACGGGCTGCAATTCGTCGGCCAAGCATATCCCACCACTCGCCACATGCTCTATTGGATTCAAGTCCGGTGAGTATGCTGGCCAATCCATACGGGCGATATCCTCCATTGAAATTCGTCTAAAAATGTTTGCACGGTGAGACGGGTGTTGTCATCCATAAACAGAAATTCAGCACCCATTTCGAAACAAACGTACATGTTGTTCCAGAATGACATCCCGATAGATGTGGCCTAGGTCATCGTTACACTCTGAACATGCAGATGTTAACCAAGAATACCTCCCCAAACGAGCCATCCTTGCACCACCGTAACGGTGTCGTTCAATGGTTTTCTTGGCGGTAACGGGTATGGCGCTCTCCATATGAAAGTCCGGCGAGAATCAGACTGCAAACTAAACCTGGGCTTGTCGGAAAACATTATTTGGTGTCCACAATGCTCTTAGCAGGTTAATCGCAGGCGACAATGAGTTGCGGTAAGTGGAACACATTATTAGCATATAGACCGATTATACATTCTGCCTTGAAACTGTCGTACCGGTAACTGAAGACAGCTGACGAGACAGGTCTGATGCTGTGTTCTGTCTGTTTCTTTTGGCAGGCTAAATACCGGTCCTCATTCGGCGTTGTAACTCGGGGCGACGTTAACATCTACTCACATTACCATCATCTTGGAATCGTTGCCAAAGCCTGAGATGACACTTTGGGCGATTCCAAATACTTCCAGCTGGGTACGTCCACATTCCAGTCGTCCGATAATTCTACCACGTAAAAAATCATCCAAATATTCCTTTTGTGCCATAACTATTCGTTTATTGCACTGAAAGGCTTTTAAAGCGCTTGTGAACATTTTACTTTTTGCCACCGTTCCATATATACCCCTTTTACACTTTCATTGTTACGTACTTATCCGCGCCATCTGGTGGTTTCCTGTAATTTGCATATTTTTTCTTCAAGATGTGTGTGATAATTCTACAGGTGAAATTTTTTATTTTAGAGTTAAAATTTCTGTGTGATTCTGAATTATCCTTAATTTATGGACATGAGTGTATTTCTTATGAATAGAATTCAGGTATATAAAAATGCCGAAACTAGGAAAGGTACATCAATTTAATATTAAACATTCTGAGAAAGCAGAAATCAAATAAAGCTATCCTTTTTTTTTTAATATTCCGACTCAAATTCATTCAATTGTGATTTTTTATTATTATTTTTTTTTCATTTTGCACTTTTTATCTCATTACCTTATTTTGTGTGGAGAATAATCCTATGTGACTCTGATTCATTTTTATAGGAATCTTTCATTATATAGGAATATTGTCACATAACAACAATATATATTAATATATAGGAATTTATGTATTAATGTTGTCCATAACAACAAACATTATCAAATAAAAATATTCACAAGTCAATGCAAAACAAACAGTTTGAATCTGACAGTTTTTTATTCGTTTTTACAAAGAAAATAACGAACGTGAATGTAACAAGGCTATCACTGAAACTGAATTTATAGTGTAGAAATCAAGAGTAGAGCAATATTTTAAATAATTAGTAATCATTATTTCTGCATGAAACATTTCATCGCATGGCTGGTTCCGGAAGTCATGTCCATAAAGAGCATGAAAGGCGAGTCACAAGAGGCATGTTGCAACATATTTACCTAATATGGCCAATGTCATTTTTTTCTATTCCTAAAGTTAAAGCTATCACTTTGAAGAAGGTGGTTTGACTTCATTAAGGCCATAAAAGGAAATGCGACTGACTGCATGCTGTCTCTTGGTCGCGCTTCATGTTGTTTATATTCTGTTAAGTTCTCAACACTTTTTTTTTTTGTTCTAATGCAGCTGGCAAACACTTAGACAGCTTGGTCTTGGATGCCTTAAGGCAAACGTTGCACAGACGTACTCACTTTGCATTACCCAGGGGGCACGTGTAACTTGAAGATAAGCCACGGACGCGGAGTAACAATGCCCCGCAACGCTCTACTATCCTATTAGGACCGGGACCTACGGTTTAAAGTGGATTCCGAACCATTACAAACATCCATGGCACCGCCGGGACTCGAACGGAAACCTGTGGTACCGAACGCCAGAGCGCTAGCCTCTCGGCCATTCAGGTCCCTCAACACTATCTAGCGATTCTCAACACTTTCTAGCGATTCTTCCTCGCCCAGCCAACGATTTAATCATTTCTGTTTTATTTATTTTCCAAACTCTCTACCCAGTGTATGTAACTTCCCTTATTGTGCTCTTTCAGTTACTCGTTCATATTATTTTAATTCTGTCCCATGTATTTTAATTACTTTCATCACTTATTATTAAAATAATAATAATAAAATAAAAATAATAAATAACACCTCACTGTATTAAACTTTTTTTTTAGTATTTGGCCAAGATTCCTTTTAGTTTTTACCGTTTTCTTTCCCCAGCAATGCTCTTTCATCTTTCCAATGGACAATCCAAGATAGAAACAAACGGCTGCTGCGCAGCCACGGAGCTTCACCAAAACTCAAATCATCATCATCATTGGCTGATTGCAGTATTAGGCCGTACTGCAATCACCCTACGAAACATGTAGGGATGAATATACAATGCATTGGCACAGTTTTAGTTGTATTGCACTGGAGGGAGCATATTTTAAAGGCAACAAAATAAATTGATTTTTGTTAACTTTATTTAACAATTCCGGATATTTTTTTCACAGAATGTAATTATTAGTTAACTATATATGTTTTGTAGAGGCATAGAATATAATAAAATACATTTTAATGAAGAAGACATGACATTTTTCAGCATGCAATTCAAAGCTGAATATTGTGATCGTAATAAAATTGTGCCAAAAAGTATTCATTCAGAAATTAAATAAAAACAATCTTTTTACAAACTTTTTCACGTACACACACCGAATTACATATTCAATATTTTTAAAAAAGTGAATTGGCAAATATATTACAGGTATATGTTGATATGTGGGTATTTAAAAAAGCAAAATGCTCTGAGAAAATATCTAAATTAATTTTTGACACTTTTCTTTTTTTTTCTCTGAGGTTTGAATGTGAAGCACTTCAGACTTTTTGTATTACGAATGCTATATTAATTTTCCAATACTTCTTCTTCTTCGCATATCCCTAAAGTTCCATGGACTAGGTCCATGAATCCCCCAAATACCCGAAGAAAGTCCAAGACCATCAAGGGATTGTCTAGGAGATCCTGACATCTGAGCCTCAGGCACTCCAAGATGTGAGATGGTGAAAGTCAACTCAGAGGAGCACTTGGTGCAAGTGTCGAAAAAGCTTTCAAACCATCTGAGAAAGTCATAGTTCTGAGGTGTCCACTGAGCAAACGGGTGATTGCAGTTTGTCCCTGCCTGTCACAATTAAGTGTGAAAGTACCACCATGTCGATGGCCCCGATACCATTGGTGCACTGGTAATACTAATCATCAACAGTATATGGTGATGATTATGATAATTAGTTATGCCAGTGTTATGTTTTATGTTATTATTATTATGGTAGTTAGTAATGAACCACACTAACTAATATCATTAAATGGCATTTTTGGGTAAAAAATATTTTTCATTTCTTGTCAGTTCTCCTTTGGTTTTTATGATTTTGTTGTTGTGTTCTTTACACAGACACACACACGTACACATATTCTTTATGTATATTTCTCTGTTTATTTACGAACAAAAGGTTTCAATTTACATCAAATTTCAACCAAATTTGCAGTGATACTTTTAATAGAAAGCATAGATAAAGAAAAATTCCTTTGAAGAAAAAAGAATTCTTGAAAAAGAATTTCGAAATTTGATCAATAGACATTAAAAAATTTCCAAATTAGGTTTTATGCTAATTTGGAGAAATTTTGTGATTAGAGAATTTTACATGGTGGACGTTATTTTTCTTAGGAGTTGTATTGTTCTTAGGCACGCTGATGTAATATAAATAAATAAATAAAACACATTAACCGACGAATTGCGATCATCTAAAACTTATTATATAATAAGTAATAATAAATATAAAGTATTATAAAAGAAGTAAAATTAATAAACAAGTAAAAAATTGCATTTCCATTTTACCAATTAAAAGTTTCCGGTTTAATTTTAGACTCCTGAACCCACGAAAAAACCGCCAATGATCAAAAGACTCCCCACCTATGATATCACTAATCCAAAGAACGCAAAACGCCCACGCACCTCTCTCCTAATTGATTCTACTTGAATTGTTTATTTTCCCCGCGCCACCGTTCCGACTAGCGCTGACCTCGATTTGCTTTTCACTTTTTCTCAGCTCGCTCTTGCAGTCTCTTGGACCGCGCTTCAGGTAGTTTATTGTCGTTTATCCTGTTAAGTTCTCAATACTATCTAGCGATTCTTTCTCACCCAGCCAACAATTTAATCATTTTCTGTTTTACTTCTTTTCCAAACTCTCTACCCAGTGTATGTAACTTCCTTATTGTGTTCTTTCAGTTAATCGTTCATTTTATTTTAATTACTTTCTTCGCTTATTATTAAATAAATAAATAAAGAAAGAAAAACCCTCACTCTATTAAACTTTCTTTTAGTATTTGGACAAGATTCCTTTTAATCTTTACCGCTTTCTTTCCCCAGCAATGCTCTTTCATCTTTTCAGTGGACAATCCAAGATAGAAGCTAACGGCTGTTGCGCAGCCACGGAGCTCCACCAAATCTCAAATCATCATCAAGTCGCCAATGATGAAACCCGAAGTATATCACCGATTCCGTTATGTTATCAATCCTTTATGTTAAAGAATTCGACACTGGATGTTCGAAATTTGATTGTCAAGGGGTGATATTAGTACGGAAGTATATACTATAGTATGGGAAACTATTTATAGGGTTTATAATATGCGTTGAATTTCACACTGGATTTTATTGTTAAATTTATCATTCCTATAAAAGAAGATTATTTTCTCACAACAGAATCCGTAGGCTTTGTTCAAAAATTCGTGAGTTTAGATAATAAAAAAGCTTAATAAATAAATAAATAAACACATTTTAGCATTTATAATTTAATAACATTAATCTCTAATGAAATTTGGAATTCACTATAGGAATTTATGCTCTGAATTATGATATAATTAGTGGCTACAGTAATTAGTGATAGATTACTTTATAACAATTTTTCTCCAGATTAAACAACATTGATTAATTTGTACTAAACGACACTGATCAATATTCACCGTGGCAAATTTGTAGTAATATAATTTGAATAACTATGTGATTTATTATTAATTTTAATATTATTTAACGTTTCTGGGAAAGAACTGAGGTATTTTTGATGAATCTAATTTTCAAATAGTTTTTATTATAATTCAACTATTTTAATTTTAATTTAGCATTTAAAAGTATAATTACTATAAAGGTTCCATTAACTTTATTTTATTTTATATATATTATATATATATATATATATATATATATTTCAAATATTTAGATATACTTCAAATATTTGTGCCCCCATATACATCCAAATTTCACTAAATTGGCAGGATGCTTCTAATTTAAAGCCTAGATCAACTGAAAAAAAATCAAAATTTGATCAAAAATTTTTAAAAACCATCCAATTTGGGATAAATTTGATTTTTCCCCAATTTAACTCGTTTCTTATTTGATGTAAATATTGACGTAAAATATATAAATTAAATATACTAAGAGATGAATTGTAGGGAATTCTGCTCTTTTAGGTTTTTCCGATTTCGCCAAGTCTATTTCCCGCGCCAATTTTTATTGGTTAGGAAGGGAATTTGCGAAATTCAAGAGAAAAAAAAATCGCCAAATAAATAAGCGGCACTATTAAGAAGCAGAGTTCTCCAATTGTAAGCATCAGATATTTTGTTTAATAAATAAGAAAAATTTCATTGCCATTTTACCATTAAAAAATACCCGGTTGAATCCTAAACTCCTGTACCTTAGAAGATGTCTCCAGCGCAGCAAACTCAAGTATAAAACCAAATCTTTTAGGGTTACCGTAATTATTTTGGCAGAATGCAGCACATAATAAATAAAATTTAGACAATGGCTACTTTGTATGTACTGGTGCACCAATAACTAATCTTTGTATTAACTAGTCAATGTATGTACTGGTGCACCAATAACTAAAGTTTGTATTAACCAGTCAATGATTAACCAGTGAATGTATGTACTGGTGCACCAATAACAAATGTTTGCATTAACCAATGTATGTACTGTTGCACCAATAACTAATGTTCGTATTAACCAGTCAATGTATGTACTGGCGCATTGAAAAAAAGTTTGCATTTTTCGTTGTTAGTTTGATGATTCATTGTCTATTCTCTTGTTTCGTTTAGTGTTTTTGCCCTCTTATGCCTTTTAGTCACTTTATTTAAACAGTTATATCGACTCAAATATTTTTTCAATATAACTTTGATACTCTTTCTGGGATCCCATCTTACAATAGAGTACCGCTTTAATAAACACATTGAGACCTCAAAACAAGAGCAAAATTAATTTTGATGATTATTATCTGATGATTTATTATGATGTATTATTATATCTTTTCAGTCGTTGAAACTGATGATCCGAGACTTTTTCGAGACACTCTATCTGATAATCTACTTGAAGGCAACTCATCTAGAACCTGGTTTAACTTTATTTTAAACATCCCTGATCTGCCCAGGTTTAAAGTTGTTGCCCTTTTCAGACTCCTGACGGGCCATGATTGTATGGCCAATCATCTTTTTGTATGAAAATATTTGCAAGCCCAAAATGCATGCTCTGCAGTCTTGGAGAGGACATGGAATTCATCTCCCCTTCCTGTCTGCCCTGCACTTGTTTCCTTTACCGTGTATGGTCGTTAGTGGGTGGCTAGGGCCCTTATGGGCTAAGTATGTCACAATGTGATTTTTTTCGATTCTCGTTGGTGTTTTCATATTCTTTGTGTTCTTTTTTTTTTTATTTTATTACTTATTGTAGCCTGCCATTAGTAATTTTAAAAAAAATGTATTTATTGTAATTACATATTTTTATTTATAGAAATTTTTGTAAAAAAATTAAATTGGATTTCGAAGGAAAAACATTTCTTATTAGAAATATCTCAAAATTGAAAACTGAACGGGACCAAAAAATTCGACGAATTGAATTTCTTTTACAAGAAGTGCCATTTAATACAATTTATTAAAATAATATGCCAAATTAATGAAATAAAAAAAAAAAAGAAAACGACTGTTAAACTATCAATTTGTTTGTTTTTATTTTAATGTTGTCATTATAATTTTTTTTTTTTATTAAAGGAATTAATTGAAATATTGCCCCAGATATTGTATAATACACAGTCCTGTCACATTAATGTGACCACCGCCACCTACTTCCAACGTCAACGTGAAATAACCAATCGCAAAAGGCAGGTGGCAGCACATTGCAGTGGAGTGTATATAAAGAATTCCACTTAATACCAATTAAATACCACTCAGTGCCACATTCCACACTCCCTTAGAGCCAGAATAAACAAGAGTGTATATTCTGGCTTTTTGACAGGTGATCACATTAATGTGACTGGACTGTGTATTTTCCCATGTTGTGCTGTTCCTTTTGATAACTCATTCATTGTACCGCCTGGTTCTTTTTACTACTACTATGTCGATATAACTGTAACTAAACATGAATAATGAAACTTGAATACAAATTTTTGTTTTCCTAATATGACAAAATACATTGCTGCATTGCATAACATAATATTACAGAAAAATTTTGTGTGATAAGAGTTTAAATTCAATCTTGCAGGAAAAAAGATACAACAAATAAGTGAAAGAACACAAAAAGTAAAGTGAATTTAAATTTTTATTGTAACAAAGCTGATACATTTATAGGTATACAGTCAAATTCAGTTTTGAGTAACAGATTTTTTTTATGATTTTAAAAAAATTTCAGAATTCTGTAAACTTCTTTTTTTTTATACAAGAAAAAGTAATTTTAATGTTCCATTGGAAAGCAAAAGTCAGGTAGAATAATGTATCATCTATTCATTGATTTATGGAGTGGTTTATAAGATTTATATGCGTATTCGAGAGATATTTTAGATCTTCCTGATATTAACAGGAATTTTAGATGATATTTAACTTCAAGAGAAGATTTAATTGTTTCAGTCAAAAATCAGTGATATTGAAGTATTTCTCAAGTATACCAAATGTTTTTGTAGTATTTTATATCTTTTTAAATGAGGATATCTAGTCTAGTCATTCTCTTTTTAAAATGTAATTGATAAAATTTTCTACACATTTCAACAATATTGAACTGGACATTCTTTTGATCAATGAATAACTATTTTTTTATAATTTCATCATGTTTATCTGAGTACTGTTTGGAATACAGTTCGAAATCTGTGCATTTATGAGGATATTTGTTTTGAATATTTTTTTATTTTTAGTACGGACTCAAATCATTGAAATTCATTTTTATTACAAATAGAGAAATCAGTTAAACTCAGTATTCCACAGTACAGTACATTTATACATTCAAGATTATTTTGTGGAAGAATCTTCAATCATGTTTCTATGTTCTATTCTTGATGTTCTATTCTTATTCTATTCTTCATGTTCTATTTTCAATCATGCTCTATTTTCTGATGTTCTATTCTATTTTCAATCATGTTCTATTTTCTGATTCTTTGATGCTGGAAGCAAATACACTCAGAATTCATGTTGAATGCATTTTCTGATTAAATATCTTCAGAGACCTTTTCTTGAATGATGATGATCCATGTTGATTCTACTTTTAATCAGTATGATGTTTAGTGAAATGACTCATTATATGCTGAATAAAATGGACTCAATTTGTAACTTATATTCTTAAGTTTTCTTACAATCCTGTACTGAACTGATGATAAATTTTCTTGATTTAGAGAATAATGATCAAAGTTTAATCAAAAGAAATCTCTCGTTAACATGATTTCTTCGTTAAATGGGATATTTGCATTTTCTGGCACCTTCTTTTTGCATTGTTGAGCCTTTTTTTATTAAAAGATTGTGATCGGAAATGTAGAATCTTAAATTCAATGAAATGTTCTAAAGAAATCGACTTGACAGTATATTAGATTTCAGAATGTTAAGATTATTTTCATTCTGAATTTTCGGATTTTTTGAGAATTTTATATTTGATTGTTCATCATTTCTTTGATTTATCAAATGAAAATCCATGTTAAACCACCATACATTAAAAAATAGTATTGTCCTCATCTATATCATAGTCATCATCGTTAAACCATCGTTTTAGTAAGATGTTAATAAGATATAAGATGCCGCATTGTTGAGCCTTTTTGTTCATGAAAAGATGATGTACGAAAACATATAATCTTAAATTCAGTGCATTGTTCCAAAAAAAAAGACGACAATCAATAAGCATTTCCGATAAGCAACTTCACTCAGACATCATGTTGAATGCGTTTTCTGATTAGGTATCATAAGAGACATTTTCTTGAATGACGATTCATGTTGCGTCTCCGTTTAATTAATATGATGTTTAGGTGAAATCATTATATGTGGAACAAAATAGACTTAATTTTGAAACCTTTGTTACTTTATATTCAATTTTTAAAAATCCTGTATTGAACTGATGAGTTAGAGATGAGTTTCTTGATTTAGAGAATAGCCATCAAACTTTAATTGAAAGGAATCTTTCGTTAAGATGTATTCTTCGTTACGTTGGATATTTTCATTTTCTAACATTTTTGTTATTGCATTGTTGAGCCTTTTGTTTCATTGGAAGATCGTGTTCGAAAATGTATAATCCCTAAATTCAAAGCATGTTCTAAATAAGACGACTTGACAGCACATTAGATTCAGAATGCTGAAACAATTTTTATTCTCAATATTCAGATTTTGATGATGTTTAAATTAAAATCAATGTCATACCATCATTAATTAACAATATCATCATCTATATCATAATAATGATCCTTAAACCATCGTTTTAGTAAGATGACTCATTGAATAGGTTGTTCACATTTTCGATTGTCCTTTGGTTATACCATTTTCTCAAATTAGAGAATGATGATTCCAACTGAGTCATCGTTAATTTTCAATACGATATTTGCAAGAAATGGCTCATAGTTATAGCATGCTCCAATCTTGAATATACAAAAAGCATCATGGTGGAATTTGAATGACAAGATTTTAAAAGGCACGGACTTGGATTTCCGAAGACAGTCATTTAATTCATTTTAAAAATGGTACTCGAAAGGTACCTTATTCATATTTATCAAGCCCAACCAGTTAGATATTCAAATAAGCATCATGGTGGAATTTGAATGTCATGCATTTCCAATCATAGATGGATTTCTGAAGACAGTCATTTAAATCATTCTTAAAAATGGCTCATATTTATGGCATGCACCAATCATAGATATTCAAATAAGCATCATGGTGGAATTGAATGCCATGAATTTCCAAGACACCAAGACATGGACATGGATTTCTGAAGACAGACTAAAATGTCATTTAAATCATTCTTGAATTTCCAAAAAATGTCAGCTTATATTTATGGCATGCTCAATCATAGATATTCAAATAAGCATCATGGTGGAATTTGAATGTAATGAATTTCAAGACATGGACATGGATTTCTGAAGACAGTCATTTAAATCATTCTTAAAAATGTCGGCTCATATTTATGGCATGCTCCAATCATAGATATTCAAATAAGCATCATGGTGGAATTTAGATGCCATAAATTTCCAAGACACCAAGACATGGACATGGATTTCTGAAGACAGTCATTTAAATCATTCTTAAAAATGTCAGCTTTCTCATATTTATGGCAAGCTCAATCATAGATATTCAAATAAGCATCATGGTGGAATTTGAATGTAATGAATTTCCAAGACATGGACATGGATTTCTGAAGACAGTCATTTAAATCATTCTTAAAAATGTCGGCTCATATTTATGGCATGCTCAATCATAGATATTCAAATAAGCATCATGGTGGAATTTAGATGCCATAAATTTCCAAGACACCAAGACATGGACATGGATTTCTGAAGACAGTCATTTAAATCATTCTTAAAAATGTCAGCTTATATTTATGGCAAGCTCCAATCATAGATATTCAAATAAGCATCATGGTGGAATTTGAATGTAATGAATTTCAAGACATGGACATGGATTTCTGAAGACAGTCATTTAAATCATTCTTAAAAATGTCGGCTCATATTTATGGCATGCTCAATCATAGATATTCAAATAAGCATCATGGTGGAATTTAGATGCCATAAATTTCCAAGACACCAAGACATGGACATGGATTTCTGACCAAAAGTCATTTAAATCATTCTTCAAAAATGGAAATTTCCAACTCAGTACCTTAAACATTCTTCTTCTCATATTTATGGCAAGCTCAATCATAGATATTCAAATAAGCATCATTGGAATTTGAATGTAATGAATTTCCAAGACATGGACATGGATTTCTGCCAAAATCGTCATTTAAATCATTCTTAAAAATGTCGGTACCTTACTCTTCTCATATTTATGGCATGCTCCAATCATAGATATTCAAATAAGCATCATGGTGGAATTTGAATGTAATGAATTTCCAAGACATGGACATGGATTTCTGCCAAAATCGTCATTTAAATCATTCTAAAAAATGGTACTCGACATGGGCTCATATTTATGGCATGCTCCAATCATAGATATTCAAATAAGCATCATGGTGGAATTTAGATGCCATATGAATTTCCAAGACACCAAGACATGGACATGGATTTCTGAAGACAGTCATTTAAATCATTCTTAAAAATGTCAGCTTATATTTATGGCAAGCTCCAATCATAGATATTCAAATAAGCATCATGGTGGAATTTGAATGTAATGAATTTCAAGACATGGACATGGATTTCTGAAGACAGTCATTTAAATCATTCTTAAAAATGTCGGCTCATATTTATGGCAAGCTCCAATCATAGATATTCAAATAAGCATCATGGTGGAATTTAGATGCAAGACATGGAGATTTCATAAACAGTCATTTAAATAAGCATTCTTAAAAATGTCAGACAGTCATTTAAATCATTCTTATATTTATGGCAAGCTCCAATCATAGATATTCAAATAAGCATCATGGTGGAATTTGAATGTAATGAATTTCAAGACATGGACATGGATTTCTGAAGACAGTCATTTAAATCATTCTTAAAAATGTCAGCTCATATTTATGGCAAGCTCCAATCATAGATATTCAAATAAGCATCATGGTGGAATTTGAATGTAATGAATTTCCAAGACATGGACATGGATTTCTGAAGACAGTCATTTAAATCATTCTTAAAAATCGGCTCATAATGTCAGCTTATATTTATGGCAACAGCTCAATCATAGATATTCAAATAAGCATCATGGTGGAATTTGAATGTAATGAATTTCCAAGACATGGACATGGATTTCTGAAGACAGTCATTTAAATCATTCTTAAAAATGTCGGCTCATATTTATGGCAAGCCCAATCATAGATATTCAAATAAGCATCATGGTGGAATTTGAATGTAATGAATTTCAAGACATGGACATGGATTTCTGAAGACAGTCATTTAAATCATTCTTAAAAATGTCAGCTTATATTTATGGCAAGCTCAATCATAGATATTCAAATAAGCATCATGGTGGAATTTGAATGTAATGAATTTCCAAGACATGGACATGGATTTCTGAAGACAGTCATTTAAATCATTCTTAAAAATGTCAGCTTATATTTATGGCAAGCCCAATCATAGATATTCAAATAAGCATCATGGTGGAATTTGAATGTAATGAATTTCCAAGACATGGACATGGATTTCTGAAGACAGTCATTTAAATCATTCTTAAAAATGTCGGCCATATTTATGGCAAGCTCCAATCATAGATATTCAAATAAGCATCATGGTGGAATTTGAATGTAATGAATTTCAAGACATGGACATGGATTTCTGAAGACAGTCATTTAAATCATTCTTAAAAATGTCGGCTCATATTTATGGCATGCTCCAATCATAGATATTCAAATAAGCATCATGGTGGAATTTAGATGCCATGAATTTCCAAGACATGGACATGGATTTCTGAAGACAGTCATTTAAATCATTCTTAAAAAATGTCAGCTTATATTTATGGCAAGCTCAATCATAGATATTCAAATAAGCATCATGGTGGAATTTGAATGTAATGAATTTCAAGACATGGACATGGATTTCTGAAGACAGTCATTTAAATCATTCTTAAAAATGTCGGCTCATATTTATGGCATGCTCCAATCATAGATATTCAAATAAGCATCATGGTGGAATTTAGATGCCATAAATTTCCAAGACACCAAGACATGGACATGGATTTCTGAAGACAGTCATTTAAATCATTCTTAAAAATGTCAGCATATTTATGGCAAGCTCCAATCATAGATATTCAAATAAGCATCATGGTGGAATTTGAATGTAATGAATTTCCAAGACATGGACATGGATTTCTGAAGACAGTCATTTAAATCATTCTTAAAAATGTCAGCTCATATTTATGGCAAGCTCAATCATAGATATTCAAATAAGCATCATGGTGGAATTTGAATGTATGAATTTCCAAGACATGGACATGGATTTCTGAAGACAGTCATTTAAATCATTCTTAAAAATGTCAGCTTATATTTATGGCAAGCTCAATCATAGATATTCAAATAAGCATCATGGTGGAATTTGAATGTATGAATTTCAAGACATGGACATGGATTTCTGAAGACAGTCATTTAAATCATTCTTAAAAATGTCGGCTCATATTTATGGCATGCTCAATCATAGATATTCAAATAAGCATCATGGTGGAATTTGATGCCATGAATTTCCAAGACATGGACATGGATTTCTGAAGACAGTCATTTAAATCATTCTTAAAAATGTCAGCTTATATTTATGGCAAGCTCAATCATAGATATTCAAATAAGCATCATGGTGGAATTTGAATGTAATGAATTTCCAAGACATGGACATGGATTTCTGAAGACAGTCATTTAAATCATTCTTAAAAATGTCAGCTCATATTTATGGCATGCTCAATCATAGATATTCAAATAAGCATCATGGTGGAATTTAGATGCCATGAATTTCCAAGACACCAAGACATGGACATGGATTTCTGAAGACAGTCATTTAAATCATTCTTAAAAATGTCAGCTTATATTTATGGCAAGCTCCAATCATAGATATTCAAATAAGCATCATGGTGGAATTTGAATGTAATGAATTTCCAAGACATGGACATGGGATTTCGAAGACAGTCATTTAAATCATTCTTAAAAATGTCGGCTCATATTTATGGCATGCTCCAATCATAGATATTCAAATAAGCATCATGGTGGAATTTGAATGTAATGAATTTCCAAGACATGGACATGGATTTCTGAAGACAGTCATTTAAATC